>JACEFZ010017449.1:232500-250000 GCA_014155875.1 Cepaea nemoralis | reverse complement strand
CTACTGACATACGGTAGCTCAGTCATATCTGACTAAGACCTGGCGACAAGCGTATTCACAAATTTATATAATCTATTTACATATCGCCTGTCTCTGTGGCTAAGGGCTTGCGAACGCGGTTTGTGAGCCCGTATACCCGGGTTCGAAACACGGCGGTGCTGGTTTTTTCGAAAATAGGTATAAGAGCCGGTCGTTCAGAAAGCAATGGCAAACTACTGAACGTAAAATTTGCCCAGGAATCACGAGCAGCGAAAATGCTGGGGTTGACTGCTACGTCCTGTGAAGGACATGCAACTTAATTTTTTTTTTATTTACATATCTGCCTTTGCTTACTTCGTTTTCACTTTCGGTCAGCTCACCTTGTATTATAACATTGTAGATGTCTGTCTCGCTGTCTAACTTTCATAATGCTTTGTTTTTCTGCCTGTGTGTCCGTCTATCAGTGCGTCAGATTGAATGCCTGGTCTAGTCTGTACATTTATCAGTTAGCCCATGTGTTATTCGCTATGTTCATTTAAAGAACTTCAACTTCATTTTAGAACTTCAAGAATGTTTTCGAAATTGCACCTGTTTAGCCAGGAATGCCTTCATTGGGTCAGGGAAGACTTTCGGTTAGGGAAAACAACCTCCGTGAACATTTGATAGGAAAAACAATCTCCATGAACATTTGATAGAGAAAACAACCTCTATAAATATTTGATTAAAATCGACACCTGGATCAGATTCGTCAGTGGGAAATATGACAAGGATCGTGGTGAAGCTTACTTTATTATTGCATACTCAGTTGTTGTTGTTGTTGTTGTTGTTGTTGTTGTTGTTGTTGTTGTTGTTCTTCTTCTTCTTCTTCTTCTTCTTCTTCTTCTTCTTCTTCTTCTTCTTCTTCTTCTTCTTCTTCTTCTTCTTCTTCTTCTTCTTCTTCTTCTTCTTCTTCTTCTTCTTCTGCTGGTACTGACAGAACTGGGTGCGGTGACAGAACATATCACATTGGGTTCGGGGACAGAATAAAGTGGGTACTTTGACAGAACATTGCCATACTGAGAAGGGTGGCAGAACATAGTCACACTGAGAACGGTGACAGAACATAGTCATACTGAGAACGGTGGCAGAACATAGTCACATTGAGAACGGTGACAGAACATAGTCATACTGAGAACGGTGGCAGAACATAGTCACATTGAGAACGGTGACAGCACATTGTCATACTGAGAACGGTGGCAGAACATAGTCACATTGAGAATGGTGACAGAACATAGTCATACTGAGAACGGTGGCAGAACATAGTCACATTGAGAACGGTGACAGAACAAAGTCATACTGAGAACGGTGACATAACATAGTCACATTGAGAACGGTGACAGAACATAGTCATACTGAGAACGGTGGCAGAACATAGTCACATTGAGAACGGTGTCACATTGAGAACGGTGACAGAACATAGTCATACTGAGAACGGTGACAGAACATAGTCACATTGAGAACGGTGACAGAACATAGTCACATTGAGAACGGTGACAGAACATAGTCATACTGAGAACGGTGGCAGAACAAAGTCACATTGAGAACGGTGACAGAACAAAGTCATACTGAGAACGGTGACATAACCTATCACACAGAAGATGGCCACACTGGGTGCGCTCATAGAAAATATCACACTGGGTGCGTTCACAGAACATATCACACTGAGTGTGGTCACAGAACATATCAGACTGTGTGCACTCACAGAAAGTATCACACTGGGTGTGGTCACAGAACATCGTCACACTGGATGCGCTCACAGAACATATCACACTGGGTGTGGTCACAGAACATATCACACTGGGTGCGCTCACAGAACATTGTCACATTGGGTGCGGTCACAGAACATATCACACTGGGTGTGGTCACAGAATATATCACTGAATATGGTCACAGAACATATCACACTGGGTGTCGTCACAGAATATATCATACTGGGTGTGGTCACAGAAATATCACATACTGAGTGCGGTCACAGAACATATCACACTAAGTGAGGTCACAGAACGTATCACACTGGGTGTCGTCACATAAATATCACACGCTGAGTGCGGTCACAGAACATATCATACTGAGTGCGGTCACAGAACATATCACACTGAGTGTGGTCACAGAACATATCACACCGAGTGTGGTAACAGAACATATCACATTTAAGTGTGGTCACAGAACATATCACACTTGGTGTGGTCACAGAATATATCATACTGGGTGCGCTCACAGAACATTGTCACACTGGTTGTGGTCACAGAACATATCATACTGAGTGTGATCACAGAAAACATCACACTTGGTATGGTCACAGAACATATCATACTGGGTGCGCTCACAGAACATTGTCACACTGGTTGTGGTACAGAACATATCACACTGAGTTTGGTCACAGAACATTGTCACAATGGGCGCTGTCATATAACATCGTCACACTGGATGCGGCCATAGAACATTGTCACACCGGGTGCGGTCACAGAACATTGTCACACTGGGTTTGGTCACAGAAATATCACACACTTGGTGTGGCTACAGAAATATCACACACTGGATGCGGTCACAGAACATATCACACTGGGTGCGGTCACAGAACATACCACACTGAGTGTGGTCACAGAACATTGTCACGCAGGGTGCGGTCACAGAACATCGTCACAATGGGTGTGGTCACAGAACATATCACACCGAGTGCAGTCACAGAACATATCACACTGAGAGCGGTCACAGAACATTGTCACACTTGGTGCGGTCACAGAACATATCACATTGAGTGCGGTCACAGAACATATCACACTGGGTGTTGTCACAAAACATATCACACTGAGTGCGGCCACAGAACATTGTCACACTGGGTGCGGTCACAGAACCTAGTCACACTGGGTGCGGAGCTGACAGTTTTAAATCAATGGGGGGGGGAACCATTGACTCCACTAAGACAATTACATAAACAAACACACGTAGTATTATTTGGCGCTCACAGAAGGAGAGGAAGGAAGCAGAGACTAGAAGACACACTAGACAACATAAAATTTGAAAGCTATAGTTACCGACCGGGATCGAACCTGTCGCCTCCAAATGACGACGACTCGACAACACCATTACGGTCCGATGTGTTTTTGTGTTTGTTATTTGACCTATGATGGTTTAATATAAATTATGAGACCTATGATGCTATCTCAATGGTTTGATATGAATTCTGTCCGTATTCCATAGTTGTTAGGTTCATGTGTATGATAGACATGACCAATGAATACACTTTTTTGGAGAGTCTAGTTCAGTGGTCAACCTCTTTTTGCCCCCCCCCCCCCCCCCCCCCCCCCCCCCCCCTCCCCGTCATCATATTTTCAGAACGCCATTCCCCCTTTCGTATTTCCTTCCTAAAAATCTCCCCTCCCCCACACAGTATACGTAATAATGGAAGCTAAATATAATCCATCCATCCATTGTGTGCCATGCCGGTAAGCGTGGGTGGTCATGTTCTGCCATCTCACTCGATCACCAGAGTCGTGGATCAGCTCTGTGTTCCTGTCTCGACCATGCCACGTGGCCAAGCCATCCAGGTATTTGCTTCTAGGTCTTCCCCTTGGTCTCTTCCCTTCGATCTTGCCAGTTGTCACCAAGTTTTCCAATTCATTTCTTCTCATAACATGCCCAAAAATTTTGACTGTCTACGTCTAATGACTCTAATCAGTTTACGATCTTCATTTGTTTCTTGAAGGACTTGTTCGTTGGTTTTTCTATCTGTCCATGGTATTCTTTGCATTTTCCTCAGAAACCACATTTCCACAGCCATTAGCTGTTTTTCAGCTTGACTGCTTATTGTCCACGAATTCACATCCATACAAAAGTACAGGTTCTATGTAGCATCTCAACACTCTTTTTCTCGTTTCAATTGATATCTTTTTATTGGTCAGCATGTTTTTCATCTTGCAAAAGGCTACCTTCGCTATGGCAATTCTTGTTCTAATCTCTTCAGTCATCTCCCATCAGATGTTATGACTGTGCCGAGATAACTGTATCGGTTCACTTGTTTAAAGAATATGTCCATCTACTCGTATTGTGGTAATTCCTTCTTCCCAGTGACGACCATAATCTGTGTCTTCTTAATATTCAGTTCTAACCCTAGTTGTTCACTGTGTGCAACAACCGCATCTACTAAATTTTGCAGGTCCTGTTCATTGTCTGTAATCAAGACTGTATCACTTGATAATATCTAATGTTATTGATGTATCGTCCTCCAATGTTGATTCCTTCCATATCTTCTATATTTCTAAATATAATTTAATAGAACGTACTAAAACAAGTCTAGATGTGTACATAACACGTGATTTGTGGGTCTACTTACGTTATAAAATGAATTTCAGAAAGGTGAGACATAAGAACCGTAAAGTATGAAGGGAAAACAAATATCAAGTAATTGGTTCTTGTATTAACGCAATTTTGAAATAATCTTACCCCCCCCCCCCCCCCTAGAAACCATAAATCCCCCTTGGGGGGGGGGGGAATTCCCCACCGGTTGAGAACCACTGGTCTAGTTAGTCGTGAGTCGAAGTACACTTGTTCCTGCAGCGAGCCGCGTCGTCATTTGGAGGCGACAGGTTCGATCCCGGTCGGTAACTATAGCTTTCAAATTTTATGTTGTCTAGTGCGTCTTCTAGTCTCTGCTTCCTACTTCTTTTTGTGAGTGCCAAATAATATTATGTGTGTTTGTTTATGTAATTGACAGTTTTAACAGAATCGCTGACCACGGATATTGCTTTTGAAAAATGCAAGCGTGCGAAGTGTGAAGCGGACCAACTATAACCGAGGAGCCATTTCTAGTCACTATGCAAACCGCTGAGAATGTTCGGTGCTGATGGCACGAATACCGGCTGGTGTAGGCATTGACGACAATGCCCGCGTAATTTGGTCTACATTTATTACTTTGTCCCCAAGCAGTGCCCTGCTGTGGTTCTATGATGTGATAACGCCATTACATTTTCTAAGCCTGAGTGCACACAGGAACAGGTACCAGTCTTTGCCTCACTTTCTCAGGGGACCAGTCCAGGCCTCGAACCCGCGCCCCACCATGCTCATAATATCTGCGCAGTTAGCTATCAACTACGCTAACTCACCAGCAGTCTAGTATACGTTAAATGGTATCACTCCACATCCTGCATCTGTCTTTACCTAAAGTATCAAGAGAAAAATATGGAAAATAAATGAGATAAGCTCTCCACTGTAGATTTATAATATGTGAATAGATTATTTATTTTGCGTAAGTTAAACAGAAACTATCATATATGTTTCATTGGTACTTAAGAAAGCTTCATTTGACGCGTCATCATCATCATGTGCCATGCCGATAACCGCGAGAGGTCATGTTTTGCCATCTTACACGATCATCAGTATCATCGATTAGCTCCGTGTTCTTATTTCGACCATGCCATGTGGTCACGCCATCCAGGTATTTACTTCTCTGCCTTCCCCTTGTTCTTCTTCCACCCCTCCCCCAAATCTTGCCAGTTGTCACCTAGTTCTCTAGTTTATTTCTTATTTTAACGTCTGCGTCTAATTTCTCCAATCAGTTTACGGTTTTATTCTGCTTCTTTTAAGATTTGCTCATTGGTTTTTCTGTCTGTCCATGGTATTCTTTGCATTTTCCTCAGAAACCACATTTTCACAACCATTGGCATTAGATGTTTTTCAGCTTGTCGGCTCATTGTCCACACAAAAGTACAGGCTCAATGTAATACATTAACACTATTTTTCTCGTTGCAACTGACATATTTGTTATTGTCAGTATGTTTTCCATCTTGCCATAGCGATTCTTGTTCTAATCTCTCCAAGGCACCCCCATCAGATGTTATGACTGTTCCGAGATACTTTATGACATGGTGACACGTTAAACATCGAAACCCAACTTTTAAACTGAATAACCTGCTGTGACATAATGAACAAACAACATGCAGATAACGCCCTGACCGTTTCATTATACCGTGTTTGTGGCTAATGCTCAATGGCTTGAATAGCTATTTTCCCTGGCACTGTAACTGTGCCAAAATATCTTTAAGCGCTCTTGAGCAGGCTGTTGTCTGTGACAATCCGCTTCCCACGTTGACATCGGGAGCCTCATTACAGCACACACGAATCATTTCCGTTATCGATCCAGTGGTTTGGTTTTCAAGTGTTGCTTTCATCGAAAACCCGGTGACACAAAACAAGAAACGAGGATTGTGCAAGGCAGTTGTACAGGGTCATCTCCGTGAGTGGTAGGACCGTATCGCACTAGCCTGTTTCCATAAATGTTCTATGTTCGATCTCTAGTGAAGCCCCCTTGGATTTTCATCTACACCCCAGCACTTTCACCTACGCATTAGGATTTGCATGTACACTCTAGCATTTTCATCTACCCATTGTATACTTGAAGTTCAACAAGAAACATTGAAGGGTTAAAGAAGACCACTGACAACATAATTCTAGATAGAACATCTTGGTGTATTTATTCTACTAGGCGGGAAATCCTCATGTAGTTATTCTCCTGTGCGGAAAATCTCCGTTTATATATTCTCCAAGGCGGAAAATCTCCGTGTTTTTATTCTCCAATGCAGAAAATCTCCCGGTAATTATTCTCCTATGCAGAAAATCCATGTATTTATTCTCCTAGGCAGAAAATCTCCATGTTTTTATTCTCTTATGCAGTAAATCTTCGTGTATTTATTCTCATATGCAGACAATTTCTGTGTATTTATTCTCATAGGCGGGATATTCTCAGGGTATTTATTCTCCTAAGCAGAAAATCTGCTTGTATTTATTCTCATAGCTAGAACATCTCCATGTATTTATTATCCTAGGCGGGAAATCTCTGTGTATTTGTTATCATCTCTGGGAAATCAAATATCGTCCAACATCTCCGTAGTTGTCTAGTGAGAACTGTTATAACATGGCATAATAACATATTTCATTCAACCTTCCCTGATGTCTACCTACAATACTGTATTTAGTTCACATATAGAACCAGTCTCACCCCATCTTGCCTCGTGTTGTCTACAGAGACAACTTGGTGAGATAACCTATAGAGCCAATCTCATCCCATCTTGTCTCGTTTTGTCTACAAGACGACTGTGATGATGTCGCATGTAGAGCCAATCTCATCTTGCCTCTTGTTGTCTACAGAGACAACTTTATAGGAGCACATATAGAACCAATAATCAAGATAGACAGTACTAATGCTTGTATTGATTGACTGATCATTCATATAGCACTAGAAACTATCCAGTAGAAATCTGAACTCCTCCTTGAGATGACAATAGGAGAATTTCAGTTCAGTGCACAAACCCGATAGCACAGACGATGGATCCTGTACTACTCATAATCGGTGTTGGTTAGATTTGCCATTTTGAAATCGCCTACTCAAAAACAATTTCAAACTAAGCCCTTGTCGAGAATCCACAAGTCAGAGGCCAGACATAGAAGTGTAGTTCAATCGGGTCTTTCTAGGAAGATATCTATGAAAGTATTGTCATCTGAAGTCTAGACCTTGCTTCACGCACCTACACGCACTCACACACACACGCACATACACGCATTTTCTCTCTACCCCCCCCCCCCCCCTCTCCCGATATCGTCCTCTCTCTCGCTCTTTCTTCTCTCTATTTTTCTCACACCTCCTCTCTGTCTCTCACTTTCCTTAATTTCTTCCTTTTAGGAATAAGAACCAGGGAGGACAGAAATATGGGAGACAAGTCTCCGAGACCACACAACATTCAATAACCCCCCTCCCTCCCTTCATCTATAGTGTATTACCTCGTATCCGCGTACCTCGTCCTTTGTCACTCCGCTGACTCCTCCTGACAGCCACCCACAGACAAGTAATTAATTAAGAGCCTCTGTCGTGATCCGCTCAAGGGAAGATAAGATCCCCCAAGACATTGGAGTATCGATTAGTAGATTGAGGTGTCTCACTCCGTTCTCACGTGAAGCCGGTCCCCTATTGACTGCGTGGCTTTCAGTCCGGGAGCACAATCTTATTACTGGGGTCTGAAACAACACGGGGACGAGCTGGAGTGAGTCCAGCAAACACGTCGCCCTGTAATTTAACTGGACGACTCTGAATTGTAGAATTGTTGGAGGTCGACATGGCCGAATGGATATGTGCGCTTGCTTTTTAAATTCAGGATAACTGATGCCGATGTGGCGGGTTCATCCCCTACACTGGTCAGTTGGACTAAAATGCTGAATTCTCGTCGTTGAATTGGGGACGTAAATAACAAGAACCTCAGATGTCGGAGTGGGTTGACATGAAGGCGAAGGATACTAGTAATTGGGGAAGCTAATCCACACTCAAAAATTGGTCAAGCGCACTAGAAGTTGTAGCACTTGTATGGACTACGCTTGAGTTCAGATCGAACGGGGAAACAAATTGAATTGTTATGTTTTATTTGGCTTTATAAGAGGATTGCTTTCATTGCACACGGTAGTCTCCATAAGTGCATCAGTTTCCTCACTACATCACACAAGGAGAATCTCAGTACAGTACGCGAAATCTGTCGTTAAAGTATGGATAAAAGTAATGGAACTGCGGTAAAGCTTGGGAAATGTAAACAATAGAAAATAATGCTAAAATAACACGAAATACAGTTTTACAGAACACGGTTACAGAAAACATAGAACGTTTGCGGCGATTAGCCTTCATAAGCAAACTCTACACAAAACACATTATATAAACATGGGGAGGACAGAACGGTAACTACATTTAGGCATAATAACCGACTGAGAAGAATGGAAATATTTAAAAAATTTAGAAGAATGGACAGAATATTTTTTTTTTATTTTTTAATGTAACCAAAAAATTGTGCAATTTATCTGTGAATCATAGGCTATGATTCGAAATCCATAACCTTTGCGAGAATCCAGATATGTATACTATAATCACACGTGCTATAAATATTTCTGTGGATATGTTTTCAAGTGTGAAATTTAGCCTGGGAAGCGGGCTGTTCGGCCTGCACTTTTCAGTTTGCAACAGCCGAGGAATTTCTGACGTGCATAACTAGACGTTCAATTCACTATCCCAGGATCAGGAGGGCTTATATCACAGGTCTCGTATTTTGTAAAACAAATCCAATGAAGCCAGTCTGTAACAGACATAGGCGGACGTCGCAATCTCTAAGCCACTTGATGTGTAGAATATTGTGTTCTGGGGGATGGGGGGGGGGGGGTGTCTCTCCGTGGCGAAGTAATTAAGTCGCCTGCCTTCTGCTCTGAAGATTGTGGGATCGTTTCTACACGCCACCATTTTGATTCACGAGTGCAGCTTTCTCGGAGACTCCTGGGGCTCGTCGGTGGAGCTGCGGAGTTTATGCTGTTTGCGACGCTTTCTGCAAGCCGCTCTGCCTTTGAACCCATTTTGACACTTTATGTTTTATGTATAATTCCTGGCCAGGGCGACATGTCTCAGAGGTTTCCGTGTCGACTTTTGCCTGGAAAGTACCTGGTTCGCTGCCAACATAAGGCTGAGAAATCCTTACAAAAATAATTGGCCTATAATGGTCATCTGTTCCCTTGTCTCTTGGGTAGTGATTTCGAATATCTAGCTTTCTTGGATACGGACGAAGTAAAATGGCAAAAGAGGAGTTGTACAAGTCTGACAATCAAATTGTGTGGTTAGCCACAGTCTTCTCGAGGTGGTTCTAAGAACAGGGGGTGCAACAACTTCGACTATACAACAGATCTAGATGAGCAGACTACAGTAGGAAAACCAGTACATCATATTTGTTTAATCCTCGGTAGTGATCAGTCAATCAATCTATCAGGTGCCGTCTGCTCAGTGAAGGGTAGCTGCAATGGAGCTCCAACACTGTCTGTCTCTTGCCTTGATTGTACATTCTGTCAGACTGATGATGTTCATCCATCTCTTGATCTTATATCGTTGTTTAACTCTTGCTCATTTGCCTTCAACCTTACCCTCCAGTAGGGTTTTTAATAAGAGTGTAGGTCTTTTAACTTGTCCGAAATATTTCACTTTCCTCTTTTTTATTTTTTTTCATCAAGTCTCATTTCATTCCCAGATTTTTCTAGAACTTCTGTATTTGATTGTTTTTGTTTCCACGAAATACAACATATTTTTTTTATATCCACATCTCAAGGGCCTCTTATCGACTTTCTAATTGCTAGTTCACTGTCCAGGCTTTTATGCCATATAGTATTTGACAATTCTAATTTTTATTGCATTGTTAAACTCTCTAGAATACTTGAAATCAGTGGTTCTCAACCTTGTTTGGCCTGTGCCTCCCTTCACCATATGTTCAGACTGTCATTAGCACCTTTCCAAAACTGTCAGCCTCAAAAGGTGCATTAAAAATAACATGCCTATAACATTGAAAATCCTTATTTTCTTCCATAGTTGTACATAACCTTTACATGCAAAGATAAATTTTATAGTGTAGTTTCATACAGTTAATGGCAAATGAATATGCTGATGGATATTAAAACTTAAATAAAAGCATGTTTATATTCACAATATTTTATTAAAACACCATATTAATCATACTACAATAAACAAACAGTTAAACCGTCAAAGAATTGAAGCTTAATATACGACACCAGAATGCCAGACAATTGTGCTTCATCAAACAAAACGCTCATTACAAAACCTGGATATTGTAGATTCGTAATTTATTTCATTGAAATGAAGACTTAATCAATGAGAACACTGTGATTGTTTTTCCCGCAGCAATTCTGAAATACGCGGGGGAGTGCTTGTAATGGCACAGCGGAGATAATTTTCAACATCTAATCCAGGGGTGGGCAAACTACGGCCCGCGGGCCGCATGCGGCCCGCCAAGTGATTTTATGCGGCCCGCGAGGGCATTTAGAAATAAAAAGATTTAATTCGTTTTTAAGTTATTTTGTTGAATTTTACAGAATTTCATGTACCGTTATGATGAGTGTCAATAACAAACTTAAGATTGAAGACGAATGCCGTGTTTTTAATGACGAATAGACAACTAAGTACTGTTTTATCAAAGTTGGTAGCAAATCAGTTTGCTTGTTGTGTCGTGAGTTCGTGGCTTTCTTCAAGGAGTACAATTTAAAAAGACATTATCCAACAAAACATTCCGATTTCGGATACAATTTAACGACCGAAGAGAAGGAAAGGAAATGCCGTTGAAATATCACATTACAGCATGCGATCTTCATCATTTTCATTTGATTCGCTCTTAATAGTGGAAAATTACACAGTATACGTAAAAATAGAAGCTAAATTTAATAACATACTAGAACACGTCTAGGCGTCTGCATAAAACATGATCTGCGGGTCTACTTACTTTATAGAATGAATCCCAGAAGGGCTAGAAGTACAGAATCGTAAATTATGGAGGGAAAACAATATAAAGTAATCGTTTCTTGAATTAACGCGATCTTGAAATAATCGGGAAATTTAACGTCAAGAGGACGCTTAATCTCCCGATCGCGTTTTGTGTGGTCCTGCAGCCAATGTGAAAATGCCCATCCGTTGTCTTCACCCCCCCCCCCCCCCCTTTCTGGAAACCCTAAAATTCCCCCCTTGAGGAGGGCGGGGGGAAATTCCCCACCGGTTGAGAACCACTGCTCTAAATGATTTAATTTTCTTGAAAACACGTTTGGCCATTCCTATTCTGTTAGCGATTTTCTATTTCGAGATGCAGGGAAATATGCCAGGCAATAAATCGCGCAACATATTGTTTGTGGCTTCTTTTTAAAATCACTAAGGGAATATATCTGAGAATAGAGACATAGCCGTCCGGGGGTCCGGGTTCAACCCCCTGCAATATCATGATTCTTTTTTTTTTTTCCGACCAGTAACGCTGTGGGATCGACCCACTTTATGAAATTGGTGCCGGATAATGTTCAGAATGTTCCGGAAAAATAGAAGGGAATAGGCTACCCCATCTCATTATGTTGTAGCCTAGAATATGTGAACGTCTTGTACCACGCCACAACTGTAGTATTTGCCACGGAGCTACTTTTAGCTCTATACTTTTTACCATTGTCCCCTGTGATTGTTCTCTGCCCAACACAACTACCGATCTCCTTATGACGGCCTTGTCTTTTGGTCCGTGGCCGCTTATCCGAAATTCACTGCACATTCTGTGCCTAGAAGCTACCTCACTACCCGCCACCAGGTGGACGCGACTGATAATAGGGCAGATGTCCACCCTAGAGTAGCTATCGCTGGATATCGCTTTGTTGGAATCATACACACGGGTTCCATGAAGCAGGATACAGATGAGTAACTGTTACATTTATATATTGTGTTTTGTTGTTTGTTTGCTGGCGAAGACTGTGACCGCAACGTCTATTTTCCATTTTGTTACTTGTTATCGTGTTCTCGTAAAGCTTACCGTCTACTTCTCTCTCTCTCTCTCTCTCTCTCTCTCTCTCTCTCTCTCTCTCTCTCTCTCTCTCTCTCTCTCTCTCTCTCTCTCTTTCTGTGTGTGTGTGTGTGAGAGAGAGAGAGAGAGAGCTTTACAGCAGATCCACTAATTCCAGTGTTAATCATCGCTAAATATAGAGTATGGCACCCCCACCCCAACCGCTTTCCCTGCTCCAACCACCACAACCACAACCAGAATGTTCGCTTAGTCTCAGATATCAGTGTAACAATGTTTATCTGGCATGCAAGCGAGGCCTGTTTCTGATATCGCACCAAAAAGAATTCACGTGTTACCTGGTTGCAGCGCTGTAAGGTTGGCGTGCCCCGCTGTCATAGAATGTCTGGCAGCGATGCGTGTCTTGGGACCTGGACGGCGGCTTGCTCTGGGTCTTGTGATGTTAATGGCACCTGGGTAATGGCCATGTTGGCGACAGTGCCAGCAATGTTGCTGTAATAGTTTACACGGCTCGGTTAATTTCGTGTTGATCTGTCTGTCTGCCTGGAGTTGCCTGTGTGTCTTTCCGTCTACCCGCCTGTGATTGTCTTTCTGCCAGCCTGTGGTTGTCAGTCTGTCTACCAACTTGTGATTGTCTGTCTGTATGCCGGCCTGTGGTTGTCTGTCTTTCTGTCAGCCTGTAGTTGTCTGTCTACCAACATGTGATTGTCTGTCTGTCGGCCTATGGTTGTCTGCATGTCTTTTTTATCTACCAGCTTGTGATTGTCTGTCCGTCTGCCAGCATGTGGTTGTCTGTCTGTCTACCAGCTTGTGATTGTCTGTCCGTCTGCCAGCCTGTGGTTGCCTATGTGTCTGTATACCAGTGTGTGGTTGTCTGTCTATCTACCAGCCTGTGATTGCCTTAATGCCTGTCTGCTTGTGGTTTATGTCTGTTAGATGTGGTTCTTTATTCTGTCTGTCTGTCTGTCTGTCAGCCCGTGATTGTATGTTTGTCTGCCAGCCCACGAGTTTCCACGTATGTAACATTCTACGCATTGGCGCAAGGTCATCGATGATGTACATTATATTTCAGCTACATTGTTTTACATACAATGATATATACCTCTGCAGTATGCACCTGACGAAATGCCGTGAAATATGCCAGGCCCGGTAGGTGGCACAGGATATTGTCCTTCCGTGTGATCACACAATGTCTTTGATGTCGTCAATCCATTTTCCTCTGGTATCAGATCTTCTTTGATGTAGCGCCAGTGCTGCTAGATGACGGCGTTGCATTGGAACGAGTTGCTTCTGACTGATTTCATTTACACAGTTGGTACACATTGTATGATAGGTGACTCACTTCGTCTAAACCGATCAATGATTCCCTTCGAAATGAGACTAATGGGCCAATCCATCCCAGTTCAATCTGTATTCCTGTCACATTTGCATGAACAGATGTCTGCGGGCAGAAAAGGTCAAGTCCACATAATTTGTTTGCTAATGTAGCAGACTTAACACACATGCAAGTAAATAAAGGACCCCTTTACACGCTTTAAGGCACATTGGGCACGTGGTGCCAGACCCACATTAGTAGATTGAAACAGTATGCCGGGATTGTGAACTGCGATGACTACCCTTAAGTCACAGTTGCTGAATAGAAACTATGAGAAAATGTTATTGTACTTACTTACATCAAAAGCTATTTCAATCTACTATGTGGAACTGTGAACACATGCTGTTGTATTAACTTACATTATAAGACTCTTTCTGTCTACTGCGTGGAACTATGAACAGTCTACTGCGTGGAACTATGAACAATCTACTGAACACATGCTGTTGTATTGACGTACATGTGTGTGCGCTTAGTACTTCTGGAAACATGCATTTCTGACAACATTTTAGCCTGATTTTGGACCCAGGTATAAAAGTACACACACGAGAAATCAAAATGTGTTTTCACTAAAATGAGTGAGGCGTGATTCCGTTCAGCGCTCCAGTAATTGTAACTGCTAATGTATTGAGTTAGGTTTAAGTGTGAACTGGTATTCCTTGGTTTGAACATTGTAACCCATTCTTGTTCGCAGTAATCAAGAAGGACTTGACTTTCCACAGTTCATAAATAAATGTACACGTATTGTTTGGCTGTCGTAGAAGTAAGAAGTACAGACTAGAGGAAGCACTAGACAACATTTTTACCCAAAAAAAAATGAAAGCTATATTTACCTACCGGAATTCGAACCTGTCACCTCTAAATGACTACAGCGCTTCGCTGCAGGAATAAGTATACTTCAACGCATGACCCACGTAGGACATGCAGCTAATTGAACATAGTTTGTAATGTATAGTTAATAGCTGGCAGAGAATGCACCTCTTGGTGGTAGATTGCCTATGGACAAGGGAGAGGTGGTCGTGCGCCTGTGGGACCAGGTGAAGAAGGCGGGGGAACAGATTGAGAACCCGTATATGGAAAGAATGCGATTGCGGGGGATTGGCAGAGGTTCTGGAAGAATATAAAAACTGAGAGCGAAGACAGGCGAACTTTCAAAAAGATTATGGTAGGAACTATTAGTAGTTTGATTCTTCGCTGGCTGTTGAACGAGGGGACGGAGCGCGTATGGGAATGTCCTGAGTGCAGTGATGTCGGTTCTTAGCTCAACTCTGTTAATAGCTGTCAGTAGTCTACCCATTAAGCCGGTCTCTCTGGCTGAGGGGTTCCAACACTTTCTCTGTAATCCCGTTTATCACGCAGAGTCTCGTAGCGGGAGAGAACTGGGAGCGGTTTGACCCCCGCTGGTGACTTGCGGGATACTGAGCCGGCCGCTCAGAAAGCATTGGCAAACTACTGAGCGTAATCTTGTCAAGAAATCAACAGACAGCTGAAAGATGCTGCTGTTGACAGCGATGTCCTGTAAAGGATATACAAAAAAAAAAAAGTCTACCCCTTGCCAGCTTCGTGGCTTAGAGGTTAGCGACTTTTCTCTCCGTAATCTCGTATACTCTCGTAGGTAACGTGATGACGGTGAGAATCAGCAGTAGTTCGAATCGCATCGGTAACTTACGGGGTATGTGAGCCGGCCGCTCAGAAAGCAATGGCAAACTACTGAGCGTAATCTTGCCAAGAAATCAACATACAGCTGAAAGTGCTGGTGTTGACAGCGATGTCCTGTAAAGGATATGCCAAAAAAATAAAAGTCTACATCTTGACGTCATGCTTTCAATGGTGTCTACTTCCTGCAGCGGGGCGCTGTCGTCATTTGGAGGTGACGGGTTCGAATCCTGGTCGGTAACTATAGCTTTCAATTGTTATGCTGTCTAGTGTATCCTCTAGTCTCTGCGTGTTTCTATGAGGGCCAAACAATACATGTGTGTTTATATATGAACTGTCTTAGAGGCCTCAAAGGGTTACTCATCTGATATTTCTTATTTTTCAGAGAAAATTTACAGGTATACTTTTGGCACTCATTAAACCAGTTGACTTTCTCTTAGCATGAATAGTTTATCGATGCTAAAAGACCGATAAAAAACATTTTTGTGTCACGAGAAAGATTTTTAGGACACTGGGACAAAACATTCGAAACTTGGAATGTCTTTGTACAGTCTGGTCACCCTTTGTTAAGATGTTGTTTTGTTTTAAATGAGGAAAGAGACATTTTGGAAATGGAAAAATTCATGAAAGTCTGGAAAAATAATTACTGAGGAAGTGTACTGGGGACGCGGAGAAAAGGAAGACCATAACGCGGATACATTCAAAATGTGATAGATATTTTACTGATGACAGAAACGGGTCTTCTGGATTATTCTTTTCTGTGTTCTGCCTTTTACTGTCTATCTCCTACTAGGCCATACGCCTTCGATCAACTCGCTCCAAGTCCTTGTGTCCTTATCTGCCCCAGACAGCTCCGTCCATGTCCTAGTCACATTACTCATGTCTGTTTCTACTTCTCCTCGCCTTATGTTTGTATGTCTTACTGTTTCTTTGACTGACGATATCAAAGATATTGTACAATCAGACGAAAGACGATATCAAAGATATTGTACAATCAGACGAAAGACGATATCAAAGATATTGTACAATCAGACGAAAGACGATATCAAAGATATTGTACAATCAGACGAAAGACGATATCAAAGATATTGTACAATCAGACGGAATGACACCTATCTAGTGCCACCCATCGGGCGCTGGAGCGCCAGTTATTCATCCCCACGACGCTTGACGGCAAAAGTGGAGGATCATGATGCTGCTGCTGATGATGATTATGATGATGATGATGATGATGACAGTTTCTTTTGCTCAGTGGATTCCAGACAAAAATAACTAGAAAGGCCTTTGTCTAGCTCATGATAGAGGCATTTTGAAATTATATTACGGGGAAGTTTTACCCTGGGCAGGCTATCGTATGATGATGATAACTAGAAAGGCCTTTGTCTAGCTCATGATAGAGGCATTTTGAAATTATATTACGGGGAAGTTTTACCCTGGGCAGGCTATCGTATGATGATGATGAAATCAAGTTATTTGTGTGTGTTAGCCTGTGTTCATGCACGGACCCCACCAGATCTGTAAATGTTATCACATGATTGTGTGTGCTCGAAGCTCCCATCCCCCGCCCCGCCCGTAAAGCCGATACGCACCAACATGCGTGTAATGCGAACACACTTGCAATGAACGCAAGTCAGCGTAGAAGTAAGACACCTGGGAACTGGCCGTGGCAACAACAACGTTAAGTCTTTGGGTATTGATTGGCACTGGGGAATGACAGCCAGTAACTTAGGTAACTGTAAATGTGGTTTATGTGGTTTGCCTAGTAGAGAGAGGTCTCTACATCTACACGTGCCGCGAGAACTCGCTATATGATCTGCATACTCGTGGTCTGAGACGAAGGGCAAAGTGCCAGCAATAGTAACACCAACAGCAGCAGCAGCAGCAGCAGCAATAGTAGTAGTAGTAGTAGTAGTAGTAGTAGTAGTAGTAGTAGTAGTAGTAGTAGTAGTAGTAGTAGTAGTAGTAGTAGTAGTAGTAGTTTCATTGGCACCTTTCCGTCTTGACAGACGATAGTTTGGTACATTGTGCTTCAAAAAGGCTTAATAACTGTCATATGGCAATAACTACGATCCATGGCGGTGGCGAGTGTGGCTGGTAAGGCCAATTCTTGCTG
>JACEFZ010017449.1:0-230000 GCA_014155875.1 Cepaea nemoralis | reverse complement strand
CCCAACTTAAAATAAGAAAGTGATGTGATTGGGCCATCATATTTTGTAGGCCTGAATACACGGGGGAGTAGGTGGCCAGTGCTTCCCTCTGTCGATGGACAACAAATGCATGTGTCACATCCTCCATGCTTATGACATTATCAGTGTAGCTCACTGTAAACTACACTAATGCGCCTGTCAGCCGATAATATGGTAATGATTATTTGAAGGTGATAATAACCATTGATGACTACAGCAGATAAGTTTGTGTTGTTGTCTTGAAATGTTTATTTTTCCCACGGGACATGCAGTTGGAATCCTTGACAAATACCTAAAATGTTTAGAGGAGAGGTTACTAAGCTCGGTCTAATTCCATTTAGGCCATATGAGTAATTCTAAATTGTGACCAGGTTGCCTTCTAATATGCCTATCTGCATATGTGAAGTTCCAGTACCAGCCTTGCACAGCCCACAGGTTTCTGAGCTCAGAGAAGTGAAAGAGAGACCTGCATCACAGTCCTCAGGCATGAGACTTAAGAGAGTTACAATTCTTCACAAGTTACAAGGATTCACAGCCAATTTACTCATGGGTGAATCAACAAAAATGAGAAGTAGTATCGATAAGCCTGACTAAAACACGATCACAGGTGACAAAATAGAATTTGCGGCTAAAGCCTTTATCAGCGCACAACCAACCAACATACACAGATACAAACCATTAAACTTATGAAAATATATTCAACTTATAGTTACGTCAAATCAGTGTCAACATGGACAAAAGCAATGACTAATGAATTATAAACTGACAGTAATCAGTCCTTGAATAATAGAAGGACTTAAATGGTTGTGGCAGAATCACTAATTGGGAGCTCATGGAGACAAAGGAATGTTTCCTGTAGAGTGGCTTGCCTCCCTTCAGAGGTTGGAGATTGTGAGAATTGTATGGATTTTCTGCCCTGGTCATGCAGTGGGGGAGGGGGTGTGAACATGCTAATGGGCTGGCAGAGAATGCACCTCTCAGTGGTAGATTATCTATGGACAGGGGAGAGGTGGTTGGGCACCTGTGGGGCGGGTGGAGAAAGTTCAGAAAGCAGTGGAACAGACTGAGAACTTGTATGTGGAGAGAATGATGTAGCAGGGGATCGGCAGGGGTTCAGGATGAAACTCAAAACTGAGAGGGAAGACCAGGAGAACGTTCAGTCGGATGTCAGTTGGAATCATTAGCAGTATGACTCTTCGCTGGCTGTTGAATGGAGCATGTGTGGGAATGTCCTGAGTGCAGTGATGTTGTTTCTTAGCTAAACTCAACTCAAGGCATGGAGACAAATAAAATTAATGAATGATGTGATGGAAGAGATGCTGGCAATTGGGAATTGAGCATACGGTGGTAGGCCCATGTTTTTATAGACCTATCGGCACTCGGTGGGTGGTGTAGGGAGAATAAAAGTCACATAGAAGAAGAGAGTCAAACACAAGTGGAGAAAATGAGAAAAACATGGAAGGAACTACAAGAGACAACAAAGGATAGGAAGACCTGTTTAGGGGTTAAAAGGCACAAGAAGAAGAAGAAGATAATAACAAAGGCAGATAAAGAAGGTAATAGCTATATTGATGATTGCAATGGTTAATTATTAATCAATCACATACCATCTCCACAATGAAGGTTGGCTGCAATGGAGATCAGCCACTGTCTGACTCTCGCCCTGACTGTACATTCTGTCAGATTGCTGTTTGTCCATCTCTAAATGTTATCTTCCAATGTGTATCATTTTATAACTCTTGCTCGCTTGCCTTCAAGCTTACCTTCCAGTATGTATTTATTAGACTGTATTGTCTTTTAACATGACAACAATTTAACTTTTCTCTTTTTTATTTCTTTCAACAACTGTCTTTTCATACCCAGTTTTTCTAAAACTTCTGTATTTGATTGTTTTTGTTTCCATGAAGTACAACATGTTGCAACAGTTAATTATACCAAATGCAATATTGTTTTCTTCAAACGATTATTTGACAGAGAGAGCAACCCAGCCATTGAGTTACCAGAACCAGGCAAGTACGCCACTGGCCTCATTTTCCTGGACGCTTCTACGGCAGCCAGTGCAGAGGCTGTGTTTGAGAAATATGCTCAAGATTTTGGCCTGCAGGTTGGTTGTAGAATTTTTACTGGCAATATCTGATTTGGACCATCATCATGTGCCCTGCCAGCTGACATAGACATGCATCTACACAGGTCTCAGCCTTGGTGTCCTGGATCAGTTCTTCTGATGATATTTCTCCATACCTTTGTCAGAGTTTATCCAACATCCTTTCTGTGGGTCTGCCTCTTCTAATACTATTCTTTCCAGGGCATCAGGATGTTGTTTAATTCCTCTCTTGTCATTACATGTAGATTCTTGCATGATTAGTGTTCCTCCTTATTATATTTGTATATAATGTTCTACGTTTTTTTTCCTTTTTCTTATTGTTAGTTACTCTGGTTTTCCAAGGTATTTGCAGTATACATCCCAGAAGTATGTTACCTCTCTTGCCTCCAAGCTTGTCCTAATCTGATTTATTTGGTTGTTTCGGGATTTAAGGTTTGAAGATTGAGCACAACTCACTACTAGCAATGCGGTTTGTACTCTGGTACGAACCTTAGACTGCCTTCAGCAGAACAGGTTCTATGTAACATTTCAGTCTTTTCTTTGAGACATTCAGCGATATTTATTGCATAACATACTTTTCATTTTCTTATTTGGAACACATCTGTGAAATCATTGCTATTTGTATATAGAGGATTGTTTGAGGGTTTGAGTGGATGAACTTTGGCAGCAGCAAGACAATCAGTTCCGTCAAGTCATCATGACTCTTTGTACTGTACAAACCACATGCAAGGTCCTCAACCAACTGACTCTAAGCCATCCTATCCTGTTCAGCCATCCCATGCAGCTCCATTAATGTCCTCCTCATATTGTTCACTTCTGTCTCTATTTCTCTTCGGCATGAGTCTTTAGGTCTTCTTCTATAGCAGTCTTTGTACCTGACATTTGAACCAAATGGAGTATTATCAGCAGAGAGCATGCATGGTTCGACAAAGACCGTGCACACAAATCTTGTCTACTGCAGGAAAGGAAACATGCATACTTTGTAGCATATTTAAAGACTAAGACTGATCACTTCTGAGTTGTCCCAAATGTAATTTTATATATTCTTTCAGCAGTGAACAGTACTTATCGCAAAAGTTATTTTTGTTGTTGGTTTCGTTCTGTGATTGCTTACAATAGTTTCTCACTGTGTTTTATGGATAGGGATCCTCAACCATATTTCTTCCCATACTTTCGTACACAATTTCTCCTTATTTCTTACTATAGTTGCTAATAATCGTTTAATACTGTATTTTCTTAACAGAGTTCCTAAAATAATTTCTCACTGTTTCTTACTGTAATTGTCTTATTGTATTTTCTTAACAGTTCTCCTGAGAATAATTTGTGAGTATTTCTTACTGTGATTTCGTTCATTGTTTATTACCTTAGTCACCATCACATTTTCTGTATTGAATAAATTGGAAAGCCAAAAACACTTAAATTCTAAGTTGAAATGAACATACATTGATTATAGCTGTCTAGTTGAATACAGTAATTGATGTTGACGATGACAGCCGTGCATTGCTTTTTGTTCTATAGGTTTTGGCATGGCGAACGGTTCCAGTTCACAGTGACGCCATTGGCGCAGTGGCAAAAGCAACAGAGCCGCTAATAAGACAGGTGATATGATCATTTATTCTATTAAATAAACACATCGAGGTGGATTTTAACAATTTAACTGGCCTTCCAGGTCGCCCAGCTTTAAACTGACACCAGAAAATGTCATGGGAAGCCAAGGAAGCTGGTGGGGTATTGAGCACGTCATGCCTGGAGTATCAGGTAGTCTGTACAAATATGAGGCTGGCTGCCAATATGCTCAAGGGGTGTACACAAGATCCTTTACTTTGTTGTTTTACTTGGCTAACACTTAAGGCCCTTACACCACCAGTATCTGCCATTGTGCTATCTCTCACTCAGTGAACAGACCGGAACATAGTTGTGACACTGGACAGTTCCATGTCTCATCCAGATCTGCTCATTGTAATGCCCAGAATACACAGTCAATCTTTTTTTTTTGGTTGTGAGTACATAACTGGCCAACAACATGCAAGGTTGTTGTGTGTACACATCTGACCAACAACATACTTTAAATATGTCTATAACTGCAATGTTGTCTCTTGTATGAATCTAACAGTCTTTCTTAGTTCACTCAGCGGTCCATGGAGTTCTTCCACTGTTGTCTCTCTAGGCCAGAAGGTTCGCCTGGATATGTTGTAGTTTGGGCAATCCTGGAGTATGTGCTCTGCTGTCTGCGACGCCAAACCACATGTGCACATGGCTGAGTCACCAATCTTGAATTTTGTATACATGTGGTTGCGTAATCTATTGTGTCCTGTTATGAGGCGCAGATCTGACCAACAACATATGTGTTCATATCTGGCCAACAACATGCACGACTGTTATGTGTACATATCTGACCAACACATGCAAGGTTGTTATGTGTTCATATCTGGCCAACAACATGCAAGGTTGTTATGTGTACATATCTGACCATCAACATGCCAGGTTATGTGTACATATCTGACCAACAACATGCTAGGTTATGTGTACATATCTGACCATCAACATGCAAGGTTGTTATATGTACATATCTGACCAACAACATGCCAGGTTATGTGTACATATCTGACCAACAACATGCAAGGTTGTTATATGTACATATCTGACCAACAACATGCCAGGTTATGTGTACATATCTGACCAACAATATACTCAGGATGTTCTTTGTACATATCTGACCAACAACATACTCAGGATGTTCTTTGTACATATCTGACCAACAATATGCAAGGTTATGTGTACATATCTGACCAACAATATGCA
Organism: Cepaea nemoralis; assembly: GCA_014155875.1. Classification (NCBI taxonomy): domain Eukaryota; kingdom Metazoa; phylum Mollusca; class Gastropoda; order Stylommatophora; family Helicidae; genus Cepaea; species Cepaea nemoralis. The sequence continues at coordinate 225,076 of JACEFZ010017449.1, read as the reverse complement.
AGGTTGTTATGTGTACATATCTGACCAACAATATGCAAGGTTGTTATGTGTACATATCTGACCAACAACATACTCAGGATGTTCTTTGTACATATCTGACCAACAATATGCAAGGTTGTTATATGTACATATCTGACCAACAACATGCAAGGTTAAATGTACATATCTGACCAACAATATGCTTTTGTGTACATATCAGGCCAACAACATGCTTATTTATGTGTACATATCTTACCATGTTGTGTCAGGTCTTAGTCAGATATGAATGAGTTACCGTATAACAGTAGACGGTACTACCTGCTTTCTGTTAGCGCAGAATGTTGGGCGGCGCTTACCAAACCCGACACCCCACATTGTGCCAACGGCTTCGGGCGGAAGAGCGCAATTGGGAGGGTACAAGCCTTACCTTGGTGTGAGGAAATGCAACCTAAAGACAAAGTGTCATGGCAGGGCAGACCAGGCCCTAAGCCTTGGTTGGCGGCTGGTCTAGGATCGAAGCTCCGACAGGCGGACAGTTAGAGCATTGCTTTGCTGATCCAGCAGCTTCTGCAGCTTGTCTTGTTCCAGATGTAGAGGTGTTACCTTTCCTCTGGAGTGAACTAGGCAGGCCGAGAGAGGGATCATGCTGCATGGGCAACACATGATCTCTGTATTTTAGCCCAGGCTTTGTGCTATGGAGAGGCAATAACTCCATCCCTTACAAACTATAGTCTGTCAAGATGGCAAGGTGCCAATGATATCTGACCAACAACATACAAGGTTGTTATGTGTACATATCTGACCAACAACATACTCAGGATGTAACCAGGTCAAGTGGTTGTCTTTAGTTTGGATTATTACATTGAAAAATAAATTCATTTCGAAAGAAGCATCTCAGGAGCAATGATGTCCGCACCTTGTTTTTTCCGTGGCTTTAATGGAGCTTGACAGGAAATGAGAGTGTAAAAGGAGAGAGATTGGAGATTTATAGAGGAAGCATTGGACATAACATCACAGTCATTGTGCTGTGGGAACATCGCAAGTGTGTGAGGTTGATTCTAGTTCATTCATCAGTCAGTTTCAATTAGGAGATTCAGTAGTATTTGTTGATGACATTATGTGGTTTAGCCAGTGTCTGTTCTGTGAGTGTGTTAATAATTCTAGTTCATTCATGTCAGTTTAAATTAGGAGATCCAGTTAGTATCTGTTGATTATATTACGTGATTTAGTCTGTGTCCGTAATGTGAGGTATTTTTAAAACAGAAAAAGAGAGACAATGTGTCTTGTGTGTCCCTCCTATCTGATTGTCTTTAATACATTTTCAGTAATCCTTGGCTATATTAGGCACATTAGCAAAGCTGATAGGAAACTGCACTGATTGTTGGACCAGGGTTCAACACCTGAACACATCACCTGCTATGTGAGGGAAAGATGGGCCACTTATTCCTCTGTGCAATAAGGCCTACATAATGTGATAACCCTGTCCCATCACAGACACATAGCAGAAAATTGCTTCCGGATAAATTAATTATTTATAATCCTTGGCCATGGCTTGTGTAATCTTGTTTACTGCTGGCGTTGCTAATGTTTCTGCAACTGTCGCAGTGCTAATGTTGAGTTGAGATTCTGCCTGTGTTGAGATCAGGTCTGTTTGCTACTTTATTTTAATACACTGGGAGTGTAGCTGGGTAGCTGTGGGAGGCCTTGCTTTTCTTCATTAAGTAAAGTTGTGAAATAGCTGAACAGAGTAATCTGTTTATACTTGTTTTGTTTGTTTCCATGTTTCCTTAATATTGTTGTTTGCGTGTTTTCTCCCCCATATTTCTCTTTCCTCATCTTTATTTCCTTGTTTGTTTAGTTAATACCTGTATCTGTCCTCTTTTAGTATTTCTCCACCCACATGTTGGGGTATTTACGAGCTGATATAAAAGACTTTCATTTGGCTGAGCTTTGAGTTTGTGTGTTTTGTTCTGAACATAAACTCATCATCATGTGCCCTGCCAAAAGACATAGGCATTCATTTTGTCTCCACATATCTCCGTCCTTGCTGTTCTGGATTATTTTTGTTGTTATTTATCCATACCACTGCAGTTGGCTATCCATCATTATTTCTCTGTCTGTCTTTTACTGTGATCGTTCCAGTTGTCACAATATTTTCCCATCTTCTCTATTGCCTCTGACTCACATCACTTGCTACGAGATTAGGGTATTCTATAACAGCCATTAACATTGTTCTCTGACTTTGGAATCGGTTTATACATGATTACTTAGGACGATAATGTGGTAGCTTTCCCTTGCCTTCCACGTTCACATGGAGTATGTTACTCTGCTGTTGGCAGCAGTTCTGTCTGTCAGGACCAGTGATCACCCTGCTCTGCTCAACTGCAGAGTTATCCACTTACCTGGTGGGCATTCAGTTCCCTATGCTGTGTTTGTTACACCTTAGTGTAGCCATCACACTCCCCACATTTCATCCTGGGCTTGAGATACCATCTCTCTCCTCATATCTCATCATGCACTGGAGTTATGACCTCTCTTCTCTCATTTCACCATGAGTTTTAAGTGTAATTACTTTCCTCTCTTTTCACCCTCGACTTGAGTTAAGGTCTCTTTACTCTCATTTCACCATGAATTTGAGGTGTAGTCTCTCTCCTCTCATCTGACCATGAGTTTTAGGTATAATTATAATTAAATGTCCTCCATTTTCACCCCGGTCATGACATAAGGTCTCTTTGCTCTCATTTCACCATGAGTTTGAGATATAATCTCTCTCCTCTCATCTCAACATGAATTTGAGGTATCTTTTTCTGCGTTCATCCGGAGTTTGTTTTTTTTTTTGTTATTTTTTTGGACGTGATTGCGTTGTGCCTGTTTACAGCAGAGCTGCGTTCTTGCACCGTTAGGCTGACACGTCCGACTTCTGCGGGCATTTGTTGACCGGGTTAACCTTCTTGGGAATTTGAGGTATAATCTCTCTCTTCTCATCTCACCATGAGTTTTATGTATAATCACTCTCCTCACTTTTCACCCTGGATTGGGAAAAAAAGCTCTTTCAGGTCTCATTTCATCACATATCTCACAGGTCGGTCTGTCCCTGTTCAAAATGCTTGAACAGCCATGATTATAATTGAGATAATGAACCAAAATTCAGTTATAATATTTATTTTCAATTTAGTATTCCATTGGTAAAACTTGTGTAAATTGGCGAGACATATAAATTGTGAACATTATCATGGGTCTTTAAACCCATGATGCCTCACACAGAAATGTCAAAGTTACAGTGTGTAAAAATAGTAATTCTCCTCTACAAGGTAGAAGCCTATAGTATCAATGTTCATTCTCATCTGCACAGGTATTTGTGTCTTGTAGTAATGGAGTTCCCAGTGATCACCTGGAGTTCACAAAACAGGTATGATTTGTTACACTTGTTCTATTTATTCTTATAAACTTGTTCTGTTTATTGCTACATAATTGTTCTATAGATTGTTATACATTTGTTCTATTTATTGTTATACACTTGTTCTGTTGATTGTTATACATTTGTTCTATTTATTGTTATACACTTGTTCTGTTGATTGTTATACACTTGTTCTATTTATTGTTATACACTTGTTCTATTTATTGTTACATAATTATTCTAATTATTGTTATATACTTTTATTATTCATTGTTATACACTTGTTCTATTTATTGTTATATACTTTTATTATTCATTGTTATACACTTGTTCTACTTATTGTTATATACGTGTTTGATTTATTGTTATATACTTGTATTATGCATTGTTATACACTTGTTATATTTATTGTTATACACTTGTTCTACTTATTGTTATATACTTGTTTGATTTATTGTTATATACTTGTATTATTCATTGTTATACACTTGTTATATTTATTGTTATACACTGTCCTACTTATTGTTATATACTTGTTTGATTTATTGTTATATACTTGTATTATTCATTGTTATACACTTGTTATATTTATTGTTATACACTTGTTCTACTTATTGTTATATACTTGTTTGATTTATTGTTATATACTTGTATTATTCATTGTTATACACTTGTTATATTTATTGTTATACACTGTCCTACTTATTGTTATATACTTGTTTGATTTATTGTTATATACTTGTATTATTCATTGTTATACACTTGTTATATTTATTGTTATACACTTGTTCTACTTATTGTTATATACTTGTTTGATTTATTGTTATATACTTGTTTGATTTATTGTTATACACTTGTTATATTTATTGTTATACACTTGTTCTACTTATTGTTATATACTTGTATTATTCATTGTTATACACTTGTTATATTTATTGTTATACACTGTCCTACTTATTGTTATATACTTGTTTGATTTATTGTTATATACTTGTATTATTCATTGTTATACACTTGTTATATTTATTGTTATACACTTGTTCTACTTATTGTTATATACTTGTTTGATTTATTGTTATATACTTGTATTATTCATTGTTATACACTTGTTATATTTATTGTTATACACTTGTTCTACTTATTGTTATATACTTGTTTGATTTATTGTTATATACTTGTATTATTCATTGTTATACACTTGTTATATTTATTGTTATACACTTGTTCTACTTATTGTTATATACTTGTTTGATTTATTGTTATATACTTGTTTGATTTATTGTTATACACTTGTTCTGTTCATTGTTATTCACTTGTTCTATTTATTGCATGCTCTTCTGTCTTATTACACAAGTGTGATTAAGGTTGTTTTATTTTTCTGTCATTGTTTACAGAAAATAATTGTTCAGATTCAGGAATTCTATATTAAGGATTAGAAAACATCACAAAAATGAAATACCTAAAACAGAACTCTTCTCATCGGTAATAGCGTCAGCCTAATAGATGTAGCTGTCAAAAACTCAGCGTTTCCTTTCTTATCCGTCAATGACATCCCCCAACATTCTTGGTCTCTAGCCACCAATCCTTCTCAAAGTCTCCCAGACAGTCAGATGTTCATATGGAGCTGCCATAAGTCTCCCAGGCAGTCAAATTTTCATGCTTAATTGCCATTTATCCCTTCCTGCAGTCTCCCAAACAGACACATGTATATGTGAAACTGCCATTTTTTCTTTTCTGAAGTCTCCCAAACAGCCAGATGTCCTTGTGGAACTGTCATCTTTCCCTTCTTGAAGTTTCCCAAACTGACAAATGTTCATGTGTAATTGCCATCTTTCCCTTCTCAAAGCTTCCCAAACAGACTCATGTTCATGTGTAACTGTCATCTTTCCTATCAAGTTTCCCAAACAGACAAATATCCAGGTAGAGCTGGAATTCAGATGTCTGTGTTGCCAGACCTAGCCACAGATTACAGAGTTAAAGTTAAGGCATCTTCACATTGTCCTGGAGCAGCCGCTGGACTTCATCCTGCAACAGAATTGCAGATCTAGCATGGCCAACTACCTGAATGCTCAAATGATCACTAAGATAATTATCTCTAAGAAAGGCAAAGATGTTGCTAAATATCTTGAGAAGCTGATTTATTAGCATCACCAATTTGCCGACTCTGTGGCGAATGGGTTACCACGTTCAAAGCACATACAATGGTATGAGTGCCAGTAATTCAGAAAGCAATGCAAACTACTGAACATATTCTAGCTCAGGAACCACAAACAGCCATCATTTGCTGGAGTTGACTGCCACGTCCTGTAAAGGATATGCAACTAACTTTTTTAAAGCTTTGCTACCAGTTTTGGAAGAATAGATATTCACATACAATAGAGAATCATGTATAAATGATAAGCCTAGAGACAACAACTGCTCAAAGCATGACTTCTTAACTGTATGGTTTGATGTTACAGGTGTACCTGTTGCGGAAGTATGCTTCCCATCATGTACCAGAGCAGGACTGTCGGTTCTACATCTGCAGTTTGAGCTCAGAAACAGTTGTCTACAAGGCAAGATGGTTTTCTAAATGTATTCTGTACCCAGCAAATATAATCGGTCATTCTTCAATTTATTTCTATTTGTATATGCCATAACGCTGGTCTCCCTGGTCGAGGGGTTAGCAGCTTTCTCTGAATACTCTCATGGTTGACGTGAGTGCATGAGGATTGGAAGCGGTTCGAGTCGCACCAGTGACTTATGAGAGTATGGAGCCGGTTGCTCAGAAAGTCGTGGTGTGCTGATGAGCGTAATCTAGCCTAGGAATCAACATACAGCTGAAAGATGGTGATGTTGACCGCAATATCCTGAAACAGGATGGAAACGCGGAAAAAAAAAGCCATATCACTTACAATAGCGTGGGATTTCCAATAAACTACCAATTATTTAGTTGCTTGAACTTATCCTTGTTAATTATAATATTATATTGACATATGTCATCATTATGTATATTATTTAAATGTTTTGTTTCCTGTTCTACATCGTTTTCCACATGTTACTTGCAGCAGGATTAATTTGTTCAATTAGCTTAATCATTAATTGGACATTTCTGTGTCAGTTTCTTTCCCTCATCTTCTGTGAGTATCAGCCAACATCTATAGCTTTATTTATCTTTTTGCTGTAGTTGTTCATTTATCCGAGAAGCATTGATATATTAGATTTTCTGTTCAGATAAATGACTTTGTAAAGATTTATGTTTTTAAAAACACAGTAATGGCTTTGATGATGCATTTACAACTGTTTTTCTTCTTTAAAGCTGACATGTTTACCTGTCTTTTAAAAATAGTATTATAAACTTTACAGTGTAAAATAGAACAGCGCAACATTATTCATTCTTGTGACTCATGACTGTCTTAATTGTTTAGAAGCTGTGAATAAATACATCAACAAATCCATTATGTTTAAAACAAAAACTTTTTAAAAGACAAGAGGATTAACTTCATTGCACCGGTTTTAACCCCATATAGCTCTTGTCTCTTTTGACAAGGCATCCTGCCAAAAGCATCGTACAAAGCAAGAACTCCATTCTTTCAGCGATGACCCCCAGGAGTCTCTGAGAAAATTGCACCCGTGAACCAAATGACATGACCCTAAATCAAACGCACAAACTTCAGACTGCGAGGCAGATGGTGTATCCAATTCAACATGGAGACTCCCACCATTATATTAAATAATAACAGACACTGTAATCCCAGTTATAACCCAGAAGGGTTGAACATGAGAGTGTTTGTTCAGGTAAAAATAAGGATTAACATTGTGCTGTAATACCTGTGTGACTTCCAGTCCCCAACATGGAGGATAGGCATTTGAACAGTTAAGGCCTCTGGAGTGTTTATGCTTGTGACTACGGTTTGGATACACATTCTCCTCATGTTGGACTGGTAGTGCATGGTTCCGTCGGAGCGACACTTCGAGCTGTGAATTTTGTGTGGAATGCTTTTACATCTGTCCGTGGTTGTTTGTAGCATGAACTGCATGTTCGGAATGATGACAGCCGGCCTGTTGCTGAACTGACTGGGTTGCCCTATGCAGTAATGTGTGGCTGCTGGTTTTCTATTGACTGTCGCTTCCATCGATGATGAGCTGTATTTTTCATGGAGGACTTGTTTTTTTAAATTCTGGCGATAGCATTATACATAGTGTACCTATGCGGGTTATTGGTTTATCAAGACTTCTGTCTGTTTCATTTTTCACATGAGGCAGTGAGGAGCATTTTGTGTGTTATTCACTGGCACAGGAACGGAGCAAAATGGGGACAACCAGTTGTCGTGAAGTTGGAACTGTGACTAAATGACTAATGTAATACCTGTATCAATATGTTTCTATAGGGGCAGCTGAACTCGCATCAGTTGTGGCATTTCTTCGAAGATTTACAAAATCCAGCTTTTGAAACCCATCTAGCGCTGGTACACAGCAGATTCTCCACAAACACATTTCCCAGTTGGGAGCGGGCACATCCCCAGAGGTAAGAGAACTGTCAGAGTGTGTGCATTTAGTTCTGCTTGTTCTTTCCTTGGCATGCTGGTTGCTAGTGGATCTGTGCCATGCCAGTCCTGCTTTCTATCTGCCCAGTACCAGGTCTGATTCAAAACTTCAGCAGTCTTTCATTTATTATATTGGTTGTCATGCCTTTGTTAAAGAGTTGCATGTTTGTATTGTTAATATTTCACTCTTGTCAGTGTGTCATATCTCTCTCTCTCTCTCTCTCTCTCTCTCTCTCTCTCTCTCTCTCTCTCTCTCTCTCTCTCTCTCTCTCTCTCTCTCTCTCTCTCTCTCTCTCTCTCTCTCTCTCTCTCTCTCTCTCTATTTCTCTCTCCCTGTCTCTTTCCCTCTCTCCAAAACTACAGACCCTAGCCATAACTGGGGCACCGCTCGATCTCCACGTGGACACGTTACCTGTAGTTAATGTAAATGAACACAGAACATTAGGTCTTTTAATTGACAAACATCTAAACTGGAGCTCTCATGTTCACGTCCTCACCAAGAGAATAGCACAAAAAGTTTACCAACTTACTAAAATTCAGCACTTCTTGGATGAAAGCACATGAAAAATATTCTATGCATCCTATCACCTTTCGATTATTGTTCCACAGTCTGGGATGGTTGCCCTAAATCTAATATCAAATGACTGTGTTCGCTTCAAAACCACGCTATACGTCTAGTTTCTGGCATAAAGCACGTTGAAAGTAATAACTTATATAGTCATCTAAGACTTCTACCACTTCGAAAGCGCTTCCTTTTTAACAAAGCCAAATTAGTGAATAAAATTATATCTGAAAATACCCCAGAGTATCTTCTACCGTTAATTCAATCTAATGCAATGAACAGGAAGTGCTTAAATTTATTACATGTTCCGAAGCCTAGAATGGACTTATACAAAACATGTTTCGCGTATTCTGGTGCTCACTTGTGGAATAGCCTTCCACCAGATCTGAAAACTCCAATGGGTCCCTATACATTCAACCGAAAACTCTTGCAATACTTACTTCATACCGACCATATGCCTCCATAAGTCACCTACTGATATCATTTGTCACTATCATTTTTCACTGCGTGAATGTGTGAGTGAGAGAGTGTGAGAGAGTGAATGAGAAAGAATGTAAGTGAGAGAGTGAGTATGAGACAGAAAGAGGGAGAGAGTATGTATGTGCATGTGCCTGCATGAGTGAAAGAGTGAGTGAATGTCTGTGTGCACGTATGTGTGAGAGATTGAGTGAGAGAATGAGTTAGTTTGTGAGAGAGGTTCTGTTGTGTGTCTGCCTGTCTGTGTGAATGAGTGAGTGTGTTAGAGAGCCAGTGAGTGAGTGAGTAAGAAAGAGTGAGTGAGGGTGAGAATTTGTGAGTATGTGTGTGTATGAGTGAGTGAGAGCGAGTGAGTGTGTAAGAGAGAGACAGTGGGTGAGTGAGAGAGTGCATGAGAAGTGAATATGAGAGAGAGAGTGAGTGAGTGTGTGTGTGTCTGTGTACATGTCTGTGTGTGCGAGTAAGAGAGTGAGTTACTGTGGTTTAGAGAGTAAATGAGTGAATGTGAGTGAGAGAGAGAGTAAGAGAGTGAGTGTAAGTGGGAGAGTGAGTGAGAGAGAGAATTTTTGAGTATGCGTATGTGATTGAGTGTAAGTGAGTGAATGAGTGTGTACAAGAGAGACAGCGGGTGAGTGAGAGAGTGCATGAGAAGTGAATGAGTGAGAGAGAGAGAGTGAATGAGTGTGTGTATCTGTGTACTTGTCTGTGTGTGCGAGTAAGAGAGTGAGTTAGTGTGGTTTAGAGAGTAAATGAGTGAGTGAGAGAGAGTAAGAGAGGGCGAGTGTGAGTGAGTAAGTATAAGCGAGAGAGAGAGTGAGTGAGAGAGAGAGAATGAGACAATGAGATAGTGTGTGAATGTGTGTGACAGAAAAATAAAGAAAGAGAGAGAGAGAGAGAGCTGAGTGCACGCATGTCATGTGACATGATATGCCATTTTTTTTCTGTATCTTCATCTTTCATATTAGCATTATTACTGCCACTTGAATTTAACATGCACTGCTTATTTCATCTATCTTGGCATCACTGTGTTACAAGCTGCCACACTTGATGATGAAGTGAATGCAAGAATCTCCAAGGCCAGTGCGGCCCTTGGCAGACTGTACAAGAATGTATGGGACAGAAATGGAATAAGCCTGCAAACAAAGCTGAAAGTCTACAAAGCAGTTGTATAATCCACACTGCTATATGCTTGTGAAACCTGGACTGTTTATCAGCGACACGCTAGGAAATTAAACCAGTTCCCCTGGGAAGGTTAACCCGGTCAACAAATGCCCACAGAAGTCGGATGTGTCAGCCTAACGGCGCAAGAACGCAGCTCTGCTGTAAACAGGCACAACACAGTCACATCCGGAAAAAAAAAAAACTCCGGATGAACGCAGAAGAAGAGGAAGAAACCAGTTCCACACAGTCTGCCTTAGGAAGCTATTGAAGATTAAATGGCAAGACAAGATCCCAGACACTGAAGTTCTAGAAAGAACAGTATAAATGCACATTTCCCTTCATTTAATGTATATTGTTTCTGTTGTTGTCTAAGGTTAACTTCATAAGTGATATGTGAATTATATAATGTATATCAGCAGAGAGATAAAAAGGGAAGAATGTCAAATTCGTCTCTGTGCCTAATTCTTAACACTTTGAAAATAAAGTTCATTTGTTTGTTATGCTGTACTTATTGGACTGGAACCTTGCTTTCATCCACAGAATGCTTGCCCACAATGGTGAGATCAACACACTGAGAGGTAACCGCAATCTGATGAAGGCCAGGGAGGGAGTCATGAGCAGCAGTGCATTTGGTGACAAGCTTCACCTGGTCTATCCTGTCATTGAGGAAGGCATGTCAGATTCTGGTTCACTGGACAATGTCCTGGAGTTCCTTTGCATGGCAGGAGGAAGATTACTCCCTGAGGTACCCACAGCAATGTATTTACTTGTCATCCAGCAATAAATTACATCATAAGTCAAGAATTAACTATATCAGTACCAGGTTACACATGGTAAAATATAGTAAGTGAATTAATGAGAATGAGAAGTGGAATTGGTGATCTTTGCTAGAACATAATCACAAGTGACAAAATGAATGATGCAATTAGAGCCTTTGTCTGCACATAAACAACAAACATACACAGCTACATAGTTTAGTTTTAGTTTAGTCGACGGATCAACATCACGGCACATGGGTGTAACCCATAATTGCTCTGTTCTACTCCTAACTGAAGACTCCTAACTGAAGTCTGAGTCCGGAGAATCTCAGCTCAGTGCATGAACTCCATAGCATCGGCGAGCATCCTAAAATACTTTGGGTAGATTTTTAACTCAAAATTTTGCCCATGTGGCACTGTTAGGCTACTCTTTTTTGATTTCCAACTGCCAAGGGATGTTTTTTACATGCGCAACAATACACACTGGTGTCCGATCTCACTACAAAGAGACCAGGGGAAATTTTGTTACTAGAAGTTCACATGAAAAAAGTCCCGGCCATCACCGAGGCTTGAACCCGGGACCTCCAGCACTCGAGACAGACACCATACCTCGAGACCACTCAGCGCCCTTAAGGGGCTGATGATACAACTATGTACGTTAAAACATCTACATGAAAAATATATAAAAGCTACTTAGCTGATGTTGCTGCTGATCTGTTGCCATGTGTGTTACACGTGCTGAATGTGTAGGCGGATGACATGCTGGTAATTCTAGATTGCTATAGGCACATTAATATCCGGTGCTAGATCCATATTTGTATAGACCAGTTAGCACTCGATGGGTGATGTTGGCACTATTATACCGGCCACTTTCTCTTCCCAAGGCATATCCTAGTATCCATTTGCACTGTGTCAACCAGAGAGCCCAGATCAGTTTTAAAAATCTGCACAGATGCAGATTTGAACTTGACCACTGGGCTGGCAGCTGGGGAATGTTATCAGTAGAATTTATCCAGAACACCATGGACCGAGATCTGTAGAGAGGCAAGGCATGTGATGGAATAAAGAAACAAAAAGCCATTATCTGGAATAATGATATATACTATCTCATTTGTATTTTGCAATAGAAGGGAAAATGCTTAACCAAGTAGATAAATTTAAATACCTAGGGGCAGCTATAACATCAGATGGAAGATGCACAAGTGAGTTTAAGAGCAGAATAGGGCAAGCAAAAACTGCCTTTCAGAAAATGAAAAGTATCATATGCAATAAGTCACAATAAGTCACTGTCACTGAATGTAAGAAAGATAGTGCTGAAATGCTATATAGAACCTGTTTTGATGTATGGCAGTGAATCATGGAATGCAAATGAGCAATTAGGACGAACCTGGAAGCAACAGAAATGTGATTCCTGAGACGAACGTTGTAAATTCCTTGAGCTGCCAAAGTAACTAACAATGATTGCCTGAAAGAGGCTAATGAAACTAGAACATCATATACAACAATAAAAAAGAGACAAAGAGCTTTCTTTGGTCACGTGATGAGAAGTGAGGCATTGGAGAATATCGTGACAACTGGAAAGATCGAGGTGAAGAGAGGCAGAGGCAGACCAAGAGAAACGATGCTGCATTGGCTGAGATAGTGGCATGGAAGAATTTCATCAGCAGAGTTGCTCCAGAACACCAAAGACCGAGATCTGTGGACAGACATGAACGCCTATGCCAGCTGACAGGGCACATGATGATGATGAAATATCTCTACTATAGAGCCCAGAGGCTTGAACACAATATTAAAAGGCATAAAGAGGAAGACTAGGAAGCCAGTGAGCAAGGCTGGTAACTTCTATCTCAATGTTCTTTGTTATCCCTCCCGATTATACTTTTGAAATTTTGCCTTTATAGTTATGTATTATATACATGTTGTTTCGAAAAGAAAACTTAAGAAACAAATAGCTTTAAATTTCGGTTATATATGGAAACTTACAGAGATGAAAAGAATTGAGTATCAAATATGAACAAATCCCACGTTCTGTAAGAGTCAATTAATCAATCAATCAGGTGCCGTCTCCGCAATCAAGGTTGGCTGCAATGGATCTCCAACACTGTCTTTGCCTTGACAGTACATTCTGTCAGGCTGATGTTCGTCTATCTCTTGATGTCATCCTCCCACTTGTATCGTTGTCTACCTCTTGCTCACTTGCCCTCAACCTTGCCTTCCAGTATGGTTTTTATAAGAGTATCATGTCTTTTAATGTAACCAAAATATTTCACTTGCCTCTTTATTTCTTTCATCAACTCTCTCTTCATTCCCAGTTTTTCTAGGACCTCAGCATTTGAATGTTTTTGTTTCCGTGAAATACGACCTATTTGTCTGTATATCCACATCTCCAGGGCTTCTATGCAACTTTCTAGTTGCTTGTTCAATGTCCAGGCTTCCGAGCCATACATCCCACCAACAGTAAGAGTTTTGTAAGAGTAAAGAATGTTGATTCATCTTTTATCTTCGTTCATAGATATAAATACCTGATACATGCACATAATACTGCACTGTTATTTAGGCTGTGATGACAATGGTACCAGAAGCCTGGCAGAATGATGTGACAATGGCCACGGAAAAGAAGCTTTACTACAGGTGGAATGCCTTCTCAATGGAACCATGGGATGGACCTGGTTAGTTTTTTTAAAATTTAAAATTATGTTTTTCTTCAATATTTATTAAAAATGTTACGTTAACTGATAGTTACTTGGTGACCCTTTTTTTTTTTTTACACAGCAGTGTATTGGGAGTCAGATGAGGTGTAAGACCAGTTATCTGTTACAAACACTAACATAGAATTCCACACGAGGTGTAAGAATTCACGGGGCAGTAGCCATAGAAGTGTGCATAGGTGAATATAATGAGATCTTACTAGGTTATGTCAGAGGTAGCCATGATAGCACAATGGCCCCGGGTTATGTCAGAGGGAGCCATGATAGCACAGTGGCCCCGGGTTATGTCAGAGGGAGCCATGATAGCACAGTGGCCCCGGGTTATGTCAGAGGGAGCCATGATAGCACATTGGCCCAGGGTTATGTCAGAGGGAGGCATGATAGCACAGTGGCCCAGGGTTATGTCAGAGGGAGGCATGATAGCACAGTGGCCCCGGGTTATGTCAGAGGGAGGCATGATAGCACAGTGGCCCAGGATTATGTCAGAGGGAGCCATGATAGCACAGTGACCCCGGGTTATGTCAGAGGGAGCCATGATAGCACATTGGCCCCAGGTTATGTCAGAGGGAGCCATGATAGCACAGTGGCCCTGGATTATGTCAGAGGGAGGCATGATAGCACAATGGCCCTGGGTTATGTCAGAGGGAGGCATGATAGCACAATGGCCCCGGGTTATGTCAGAGGGAGGCATGATAGCACAGTGGCCCTGGGTTATGTCAGAGGCAGCCATGATAGCACAGTGGCCCTGGATTATGTCAGAGGGAGGCATGATAGCACAGTGGCCCAGGGTTATGTCAGAGGTAGCCATGATAGCACAGTGGCCCAGGGTTATGTCAGAGGGAGCCATGATAGCACAGTGGCCCAGGGTTATGTCAGAGGGAGGCATGATAGCACAGTGGCCCAGGGTTATGTCAGAGGGAGGCATGATAGCACAATGGCCCCGGGTTATTTCAGAGGGAGGCATGATAGCACAGTCGCCCTGGGTTATGTCAGAGGCAGCCATGATAGCACAGTGGCCCTGGATTATGTCAGAGGGAGGCATGATAGCACAGTGGCCCAGGGTTATGTCAGAGGGAGCCATGATAGCACAGTGGCCCAGTGTTATGTCAGAGGCAGCCATGATAGCACAGTGGCCCTGGATTATGTCAGAGGGAGGCATGATAGCACAATGGCCCTGGGTTATGTCAGAGGGAGGCATGATAGCACAATGGCCCAGGGTTATGTCAGAGGCAGCTATGATAGCACAGTGGCCCAGAGTTATGTTATAGGGAGCCATGATAGCATAGTGGCCCCGGGTTATGTCAGAGGGAGCCATGATAGCACAGTGGCCCCGGGTTATGTCAGAGGGAGCCATGATAGCACAGTGGCCCAGGGTTATGTCAGAGGGAGGCATGATAGCACAGTGGCCCTGGGTTATGTCAGAGGGAGCATGATAGCACAATGGCCCAGGGTTATATCAGAGGCAGCCATGATAGCACAGGCCCAGGATTATGTCAGAGGGAGGCATGATAGCACGGTGGCCCAGGGTTATGTCAGAGGCAGCCATGATAGCACAGTGGCCCAGGGTTATGTCAGAGGGAGCCATGATAGCACAGTGGCCCAGGGTTATTTCAGAGCAGCCATGATAGCACAGTGGGCCAGGGTTATGTCAGAGGGAGCCATGATAGCACAGTGGCGCAGGGTCATGTCAGAGGGAACCATGATAGTACAGTGGCCCAGGGTAATGTTATAGGGAGCCATGATAGCACAGTGGCCCAGGGTTATGTCAGAGGGAGCCATGATAGCACAGTGGCCCAGGGTTATGTCAGAGGGAGCAATGATAGTACATTGGCCCAGGGTTATGTCAGAGGGAGCCATGATAGCACAATGGCCCAGGGTTATGTTATAGGGAGCCATGATAGCACAGTGGCCCAGGGTTATGTCAGAGGGAGCCATGATAGCACAATGGCCCAGGGTTATGTTATAGGGAGCCATGATAGCACAGTGGCCCAGGGTTATGTCAGAGGGAGCCATGATAGCACATTGGCCCAGGGTTATGTGAGAGGGAGCCATGATAGCACAATGGCCCAGGGTTATGTTATAGGGAGCCATGATAGCACAGTGGCCCAGGATTATGTCAGAGGGAGTCATGATAGCACAATGGCCCAGGGTTATGTTATAGGGAGCCATGATAGCACAGTGGCCCTGGATTATGTCAGAGGGAGCCATGATAGCACATTAGCCCAGGGTTATGTCAGAGGGAGCCATGATAGCACAATGGCCCAGGGTTATGTTATAGGGAGCCATGATAGCACAGTGGACCAGGGTTATGTCAGAGGGAGTCATGATAGCACAATGGCCCAGGGTTATGTTATAGGGAGCCATGATAGCACAATGGGCCAGGGTTATGTCAGAGGGAGTCATGATAGCACAATGGCCCAGGGTTATGTTATAGGGAGCCATGATAGCACAGTGGCCCATGGTTATGTCAGAGGGAGTCATGTTAGCATAATAGCCCAGGGTTATGTTATAGGGAGCCATGATAGCACAGTGGGCCATGGTTATGTCAGAGGGAGCCATGATAGCACAGTGGCGCAGGGTTATGTCAGAGGGAGCCATGATAGCACAGTGGCCCAGGGTTATGTGAGAGGGATCCATGATAGCACAGTGGCGCAGGGTTATGTCAGACAGAGCCATGATAGCACAATGGCAAAGGGTTATGTTAGAGGGAGCCATGATAGCACAGTGGTCCAGGGTTATGTCAGAGGGAGCCATGATAGCATAGTGGCACAGGGTTATGTCAGAGGGAGCCATGGTAGCACAGTGGCCCCAGGTTATGTCAGAGGGAGCCATGATAGCACAGTGGCCCCAGGTTATGTCAGAGGGAGCCATGATAGCACAGTGGTGCAGGGTTATGTCAGAGGGAGCCATGATAGCACAGTGGCCCAGGGTTATGTCAGAGGGAGCCATGATAGCACAGTGGGCCAGGGTTATGTCAGAGCGAGACATGATAGCACAATTGGCCAGGGTTATGTGAGAGGGATCCATGATAGCACAGTGGCGCAGGGTTATGTCAGACAGAGCCATGATAGCACAATGGCAAAGGGTTATGTTAGAGGGAGCCATGATAGCACAGTGGTCCAGGGTTATGTCAGAGGGAGCCATGATAGCATAGTGGCACAGGGTTATGTCAGAGGGAGCCATGATAGCATAGTGGCACAGGGTTATGTCAGAGGGAGGCATGATAGCACAGTGGCCCAGGGTTATGTCAGAGGGAACCATGATTGCACAGTGGCCCCGGGTTATGTCAGAGGGAGCCATGATTGCACAGTGGCCCCGGGTTATGTCAGAGGGAGCCATGATAGCACAATGGCCCAGGGTTATGTCAGAGGGAGCCATGATAGCACAGTGGCCCCAGGTTATGTCAGAGGGAGCCATGATAGCACAGTGGGCCATGGTTATGTCAGAGGGAGCCATGATAGCACAGTGGCCCCGGGTTATGTCAGGGAGCCATGATAGCATAGTGGCACAGGGTTATGTCAGAGGGAGGCATGATAGCACAGTGGCCCAGGGTTATGTTAGAGGGAGCCATGATAGCACAGTGGCCCAGGGTTATGTCAGAGGGAGCCATGATAGCACAGTGGCCCCAGGTTATGTCAGAGGGAGCCATGATAGCACAGTGGCCCCAGGTTATGTCAGAGGGAGCCATGATAGCACAGTGGGCCAGGGTTATGTCAGAGGCAGCCATGATAGCACAATGGCCCAGGGTTATGTCAGAGGCAGCCATGATAGCACAGTGGCCCAGTGATCATGTTCAGGTCCCCATCCAGGCAGATTTCTTACATTGACCTGTAGGAATACCAGTGACTGGGGAACAGCTCTGGGATTCTGGTTTGAGATTCTGGTGTATAAATACTTAGTTTATATAGTCTTCAGATGTTCTTGTTGTGTGTATATGCTGCAAACTATGAACGGTGTCGAGTAGTAAGTTTGAAACAAAAATGGGAAATCTTTTGGTGACTTGTGGTAATCAAATAGTTTGAACATTATAACATCAAGGGAATATATTAGTACAGCTAACAGCAGAATACAGCAAGCCTTATTAGCACTAGAGGAATGGTCAAAATCATGACTAGTGAAGATAAGTGAGGAGAAAACAACATGCACAGTGTTCTCCCTCTCAAATAAAACTCTGCACCCTAAGCTGGTATTGAATGGAAAAATATTGCACCATGAAGACAATCCAAACTATCTAGGAGTTACCTTTGATCGTCGCCTGACATAGAAGACACAGGTTGAGAAAAATCAAAGAGAGCAAGGCAAAGAATGGCAATCATGAAAAAGCTTGCTGGTACAACGTGGGGAGCAGATGAGAAAGTTCTCAAGAAGTTACACACTGGACAGGTGAGGCCAGTACTGGAATATGGCATTGCAGCTTGGGCAACAGCAGCTAAATCAAACTTTAACAAAATAAGTAGAGCCCAAAATCAAGGAATGCGGATCATAACTGGAAGCTTGATGACAATACCTTTAATGAACTAGAAAAGATCGCTTGTTTACAACCAATGCAGGATAGAAGAGATAGTAGAGCCCAGCAACAAGCAGAAAAATTTAGAAGATTGACAGACCACCCTATGTATGAAAGGTTTAATGGTTTTGGAAAGGGAAGACTGAAGCATAGCAACTTTGTAGAAACTGCAAAATGAAAGATTAGGGCAGATCCTATACTTAACATATCAACAGTCAAACTCATTTACAATGCACACAAGTTCCCAGCTTGGAGACAGCAGCAACTGCCTGTGATGATAGAAAACATTCCTGGTACAATATTGAGAAAAAGAACTCTCAGAATGAAACCGAAAGAAGAAAAATCGCTCTAAACTACATAAAAGAACATTACCCAAGCAGCAATTAGACCCATGCATATACAGATGGATCAGCCAAGAAAGAATTCAATAGAAAATGGAGGAGGAGGAATTCTCCTAAATTTAAAAAATGGAGTGAAAAAAACAGTCAGTGGCAACTGGAAAATTTTCAAGTAACTTCAAAGTGGAGGTAAAGCCTTTGTAAACTGCAGCAGAAATGCTCTTGATGGAGGAAAATAAAGAGAAGCAAATAGCTATCTTCACAGATGCAAAGTCAGCTGTCTCAATACTGAAGAGCAGAAACAGCACAGAACTAGCTGACCTAAGAGCAGCACTCCATTGTCTATGCCAGAAATCCAAAAAAGTTGTAATACAGTGGATCCCATCACATTACAGTATATCTGGAAATTAAGAGGCTGACAGACTAGCAAAAGAGGGTGGACGACTACCACAGCCTGACATAGACATAACCTATAATGAGGCAAAGAGGTTTATAAAAAGCACTTATAGAACCAAATTGGAATCGGAGCATCCTGGCCACCAGAAGGATGATGCATATTACAAACTCGACTGAAGAAAACAAGTAGCAATCTTCAGACTCCGCACAGGACATAACAGGCTGAAATACCACTTGTTCAATAAACTAAAGATAGGAGATACCGATGAATGTAATTTTGGAACTGGTAAAATGACAGCTAAACATTTGCTGCAGGAATGCCCAGTATATGCAGAACAAAAAAAGATAGTTTGGCCCACACCTGCTTCATTTGAGGACAAGCTCTATGGAGATATCAACAGGCTCAATTTGACTGCAGCTTACTTTAATTCCTTTCAGGTTGACATCTAAAGGTGCATGAAGAAGTAATTAGACTGCCACACTTCATACCACAGCTATGTTGGTTACAAAAGCATCCCAGAGGCATGAAATGGAATATAGCAAATCCATTACGTGGAAAGTCAGAATGAACAGCTCATGTGTGGGCGTCATCAAAGGTGAAAAAAGTGCCCCAGTGACATGAAAATATTGCTTGGATAGCAAATCCATTACCTGGAAAGTCAGAATCGAAAGCTCGCTGTGTGGGCTTCATAAAAGGTGGAAAAAGTGTCCTAGTGGTGAGAAATGGATTATTGCTTGGATAGCAAATCCATTACGTGGAAAGTCTGAATCGAAAGCTCACTGTGTGGATGTCATCTGCAGACTGCATTCGTCTGGTTTCCGGAGGAACAACCTATGGTGAACGGAAGGCCTAATATACGGAAGTGAGGCTAAGCAGCCATGTGCAGGACGTGACGATTCCTTGGGTGAACCCAGTACCAGAGCGCTGTGTGTCACCTCTGCAATTATGGAAGCCACCTTGGATGGTGGGGAATGCCCATGGTCTGCCCCTGCCTTCCCTTGAGGGCTGACCAGGATGTCTTTGGCTGTTCTAAATGGGTCAGCTGGGATGGAGGATAACACCACAACAGTGAGAGTCAAACGTCCTAAGAAACCCCCGGGAAGTCGGATGTGTCGGCCTGACAGCGCAAGAACACAGCTCTGGTGTAAGCAGGGACAACGCAAGCACGTCCCAAAAAAAATTCTGAATGAACGCAGAAGAAGAAGAAGAAGAAGAAGAAAAAGAAGAAGAAGAATACATGAAGCCTGGGAAGGGGAGGAGAAAAGGTAGATTTTGACAATTGAACATCTTTCCTTGTAATTTAAATTAAGCACTTTTTCTTCTGTTATTCTCTAGTCTTCTTCTCTCTATATATAGTGTCTGTCGTTCATGAATTTCCGTTGCTGTTTTCTATAGTATCTACACTTTAGTGCATGAGTTGCAATGGTATAGTGGTTAGTGCACTTGATCATTTCATCTTGTAACCCTGTAGAACTGTTCACTGGATTATTGCCTTTGAGAGGGTGTCGTGATGTGTGACATGACCAGATCAGGCACGCCTTCGTTATTTCATCACTGACAGCAATTTAAAGGGGGCTTAAAGGTGGGAGGATCGACTTTGTTGCACCAGATTTTATCCCACATGGGTAGGTCTCTTTCTCAGGGCTTCTGCCGAAAGCGTCGCAAAAAGCATGAACTGCGCAGCTCTAGCAATGACCCGCAGGGGTCTCCGAGAAAAATGCACTGACAGAAGTGGTTCTTTGCATATGTATTTACTTTGTATCTAACAAAGGCTTTGGGTCTGTGTTAACCATACCATATGCACAGAATTTTGCTTATGTCGCCACATAGTTTGCATTGAGTCCCACAGAAATGGTAGGATTATTTTACGCTGACTAGTATGTCTGTGGGGTTGACACTCCCTCACAAAATGGGTACTAGACTTGTTTGGGAATTGTCTGGGGAAAAAAAGGTGGGGAGGGGGGAAACTGGACACCCCATCTCTTTATCCCTTGGTCTAGATTATGTGAGGATATAATCTGATCATAGTTCTGAAGACCATATACAGACTGGCTAGATTGATCATGTTTCCGCCATGGAGTTTAGCTGTTTCATTATCAACACTCAGACAGACACATTGCCCAGAAGGATGTACAGGGATGACACAGTGACAACAATACAAACAAATGTATCAGAACATTTGAGGTTATAGTAATGAAACATGCTTGACATCGTTCTTTTCTTTCCAGCTCTACTGACTTTCACCGATGGCCGTTATATCGGGGCCATCTTGGACAGAAATGGTCTGCGTCCTTCCAGGTTTTATGTGACCAAGGATAATTTTATGTACATGTCCAGTGAAGTTGGAGTAGCTGACTGCAGCCCTGAGAATGTCATACAAAAGGTGTGTCCAAATGATATTTTTATAGAATTCTGCTTGTATTCTTCTTCTTCTTCAGCGCTCCGAGCTATTGAGGTTCTTTGCTGCAGATACAATCCGTCTCCATTCGTCTCTCTGGTTGACCTTCTCTTGCCAGTCGCTGATTCCAAGTGCTTGTAGGTCTGTATGTATATTATCTCTCCACCATCTTCTTGGTCTACCTCGGGGTCTTCGGTCATTTATTTCCTGAGTGTAAGCGAGTTTTGTTTCCCTATTATCTTCCATTCTTTCTATATGCCCCAGCCATTGTAGTCTATTGGCCTTCATGATACCAGTGATTAGCGGGGACTTAAACAGATCATAAATGTCTTTGTTGCTTCTTCTTTTCCACTCTCCACTTTGTGTATCCCTAATGGGCCCAAAGGTGTGTCTTAAGACTTTGTTCTCAAAGGTTTGCCTGTATTGCTTCACTGAAATAATTGTAGACCAAAAAAAAATCATCTATACCAATATAATACTAAAAATTATTTCTGCTTCTGACCATCCAACAAGATGTAAAGAGCCAGTTAGTTGTACTACTGGGTATTTGTAAAGTCTCACTACATTTTGTATGTAGAACAAATTTGAAAAGTGAAGTACATGATGTCACAAAAAAAATGTGCTCTATAGGCCATCATGAAGCAATATGCAGCAAATAACTGTTGTCTGCTGGAGTAATTCTTTGCTCTCCAAACAGAATGGTGTTATCAACGGAAGAAAGAATTTGTCAAATTTCTTCTACATACAAAGTGTAGTGAGACTTTTCAAACACTCTGTTCTTTGTTAATTCAGAACAAATTATGTCATGGTATAGAAAATCAATTTTTTTTTCTTCTTTTTTTTCCCCGCTCCCTTGCTTTGAATTTAAGCGTAGTCCTTACACACTATTTTATAGAGTTATGGACTGAATTTTGCTTGTGGATTAGCTTTCCCTTTTAACAGTATTCCTCGCCATCAAGTGAACCCACTCCGACTTCTGAGGTACTTGTAATTTACATCCCTAAGTCAAGGACGACAGGTCAACATTTTAGTCCAGCTGTCTGGTGTAACGGTTGAACCACTAGCCTCGGCATCAGCACACCGGATGTTTAAGAACATGTGTTCTTACCCATTCGGCCATGCTGACCTGTGTGAATCTGTTTTAAAACATGACTACACATTCTCAATATTTTATAAACAAGGACGTTCTTTGATGATGCAGCAATGTGGTTGTGCAGAATACTATCAGCAGTCCAAATGAGTACTGAAGTCGTTAGGAAAGAGACCAAGATATAAAGAAAACTCAAAATGGTTGTTAGAAGTAAACAGTCAACATTCCTTTTGCAGTGTCATGAGAATAGAAATGCTAAATCATATTGCAGGAACTTATAAGATCAGCATTTTGAGTTCATATGTGATTGGCTATTCTTCATATGTACCAATCAGTGTGTGAATGGCTATTTCTTCATATGTGCCAATCAGTATTGTGATTGGCTATTCTTCATATGTACCAATCAGTGTGTGATTGGCTATTCTTCATATGTACCAATCAGTGTGTGATTGGCTATTCTTCAAATGTATCAATCAGTGAGGTGATTGGCTGTTTCTTCATATGTACCAATCTGTGTGTGATTGGCTATTCTTCAAATGTATCAATCAGTGAGGTGATTGGCTATTTCTTCATATGTACCAATCTGTGTGTGATTGGCTATTCTTCATATGTACCAATCTGTGTGTGATTGTGCAACTTATATTTAGTCAGTGCTTGCTAAATAAATCTGATAATGTGTTTGTGTGTGCTTTTACAAGGTGTGTATATGTAGCTGAAAGTAATACTTAGTAATACTTGTGATGTTGTTATCATTATTTCTCCCATTGGTCAGTGCTGGGGCCTTCTGAGACTGAAATGAAAAAGATAGTGGATAGTCCTCTCACAAATTTTGAATATCTTGGCTTCAATCGAAAACAATGAAAAGAAATTATACAAAGACTGGCCATTGCAATATAGAGGTTAAACAGTATTACCAGCCTGTGGCATAACAAAAATGAAGAATTTAAAGTAAACTTTGTGAGGACATGCATCTTTCCTGCAGCAACATATGGATGTGGGTCATAAGCCATTTCACAATCACCGAGAAAGACAATCAGGACTTGTGAACTCTCAACTGTCAAGTGAAATACTTGAGAAAGGCTACTGAAGTTTCCAGATGAGACAGAATGTGAAACAACACCAGAAATATGATAGGTGTACACATTGTTCGTCAATCTTATTGAGAGACTGAGTATGTTAGGACATCTTTGAAGATTGAAACCTGATCAAGTACCAATAATAGTATACTACCAGAAAAGATTGATATTCAGCAAGAGGGAGGTCAAGATAACATTGGATTGACATCATCAAAGGTACACACTAAACAAATATGGATATGACGGAGTCAGGGCACATCTGGCCTTGGAACACAAGCTTAGATTCTTCCCACCCCAGCACTTAATAACCTGTTTGGATGAGGAAAAGAGGCTCATAGTAGACAATAGGTCATGATTCACCATCTCACATGATCACCAAAACCATGGATCAGGTTTTTGTTTTGATTATGACATGTCTTCCCTTTCCTCTTTTTCCATTAATCTTGCCACGTGTCAATAAGTTGTTAAGATTATTTCTCATCTGCGCCCCAAAAAATTCGTCACTGTCTAATTTCTCAAATCAGTTTACTGTTTTCATGATTTTCCTATAGGACTTGCTCATTGGTTTTTCTATCTGTCCATTTATTCTTTGCATTTTTCTCAGAAACCACATTTCCATTGCCATTATATGTTTCTCAGCTTATCTGCTAATTGTCCATGTTTCACATGCATATAACAGTATTGGTTCAATATAGCACTTCAACACTATTTTTCTTGTTGCAATTGACAACAGATAGTCAGATATGAATATTCTCTCAAATGATCCAGGGAGCATCTAAACTTCATGTTTCTGTTATTCTGTTTGTAACAGCTTCGCCTGAAACCTGGCCGCATATTACTGGTAGACACTCAGGAGAAACGCATCATCAGGGACGAAGACTTCAAAAACCAGCTGGCACATCTGAGACCTGTGGGTGAATGGCTCACGGTGAGTTCCACACTAGTGTCAGCCACAGATTCACTGATCCAGAGATGTGATTTCTTTCAGTGTTTAGTTGCTAGGTTTGTCATTGTCATCATCATGTTGTATGCTGATAGGCATGAGTGGTGGTGGAGGAGGGGGGGGGGGTATCATGTCATGGTTTGCCATCTCACACATTCACCAGTCTGGGATCAGCTCTGTGTTCTTGTCCTGGTTTTGCCATGTGGTCAAGCCATACGGGTACTTATCTCTTTGTCTTTCCCTTACGATTTTCCCATCAAGTTTGCCAATTGTCACTCAGTTTTGAATTTTATTTCTCCCAGCAATTCTCAAAATGGTTTAACTGTTTTTGTATAAATTCTCTAATAAATTTACTGTTTTTTATGTGTTTCTCACAGGACTGTCCTGTTCACTTTTCTGTCCATCCAAGGTATTCTTTGCATTTTTCTAAGAAACCACATTACCATAGCCATTAAATGTGTTTCAGCTTGTCTGCTTATTGTCAATGTTTCACATACAAGCAGTGCAACAGTACAAGTTCTATATAACACTTTAACACTGTTTTAATACTGTTTTCTCACTGCATTTAGGTTTCTTATTGGTAAGAATGTTTTCCATCTTGCTAAAGACTACCTCAACCATGGTGATTTTTATTTGAATCTAGAAGGCACCTTCCATCAGATGGTATATTTGCAGTTATATTATAACTGTTCCAAAATAGTTGTATGCATTCACTAGTTTTAAGTATTTTCCCATCGACTTCCATCATATATTGTGGTATTTCTTTCTTCTTGGAGATGACCATAATTTATGTTTTCTTACAATTTAATTTTAATCTCAGTTTCTCACTGAGCATAAATACAGAATCCACTAAATACTGCAGATCTTATTCATTGTCTACAATCATATAATATAAGATTGTATAGGAGATGTGTTATTCAGTCTGAAGAGTGGTGTGAATTAACCATAAACTTATATTTCAGAGATTAATATGATGGTTGTGAAATATGAAAGAGTAAGAGAATGTTACTATGGGTAAGCAACATCAAAAGATAGACTGTGTGTATACCACGAAGAGTACACATGACAAATTATGTTAGGTACTCATTACAGCCAACCTTCAATTTGGAGATGACACTTAAAAATGGTGGTGGTTATCTGTAAAATTATGAGAGTTGGGTTTGCAAGCAGTTAGGATATTGACGTGAGAGGCATGGGTTTGTATCACTGGTTGTTATTTATCTGTTGAAAGTATCATTCAGAGCCTGGCCTGGCTATTCCATGACATTTGTGTGGACAAGTAGCCTGGATACATCAGCCCTCAAATCCTCAACACTGCAATCATCATTGTTTGTTATTTACCCAATCGCAGCATGTGCTGACTATGAAAGAGCTGCGTGAGCTGTACAAGGAGCAACAGGACCACTTCCAGATTTCGGAGATTGCCCTACGCCAGGCTCCTGTTGGTTCTTGTATTGAAGAGGACCCCAGACTGTCACTGTACACTTTCACCATGGATGAAATTAACAGGCTGATCCTGCCCATGATCAGAGACAAGTATGTTTGTTCACAAGTTTCTAGGCTTGTATTCGATTTTCTTGTTTATGTGCAATTAATACATTGTGATCAAATTCTCTTTCTGGTTCTTTCTTATCATTCTCAACTTGCAGCTTGTCCTTGCTGCTCACACAGTCTGTTCTCATCTCCTTTATTCCCAGTAATCTTACTCCATTTTTCAGATGTATTTTGTTTTGTTTTCTTGCGTTCACTCGCTTTAAACTCACGCGTAGCCCATACAAGTGCTACTACTTCTAGTGCACTGGACTGATTTTTGCATGTGGATTAGCTTTCCCTATTACCAGAGTCCCTTCATTGTCATGTCTCTCCCCCCCCCCTCCCCAATATCTGGCTAACCCACTCTGACTTCTGAGGTACTTGTAATTTACATCCCAAAGTCAAGGACGAGAAGTCAGTCCAAATCACTAGTGTAGGGGTTGAACCCACGACCTCAGCAGCAGTAATCAGAAGGTCAGATTTAGTTGTTTTCTTTTATTGTGTGGTTTAATATTTGTTAATATAAAGAATATGAGAAAAGCTTGAAGCCATGATAGTATTAGATAATAGTATCTCTTTCATGTTGCCACCTGGAATATACTCCTTTAGCTCCTGGAATGTTGATTGTCAAATGTGGACAGATAGGAAATGAACAAACTAACTTTATTTTCAAAGGGTTAAGAATTGGGCATGTAGACCTGTCAAACATTCTGCCCTTCTGATCTCTCTAATATAAATATATAATTATTGATGTGCAAAGAGTAATGAAGATATATTTACTCGTGAAGAGAACGGGTTACCTCCATCAGAAGGTGACGTTCTGCATTCTGTGGGCACATCATGAGAAGGGAAAAGCTGGAGTATGTCATCACAGTGGGAAAACTTCAGAGGAGGAGAACGAACGAACGAACAAACAAACTTTATTTTAAAAGGGTAACAAATTGGGCATGCAGGCCCATCTTACATTCGGCCCTTTCGATCACTCATCTTTCATTCATCAAATGTGCATGTTACATTTACATAGGGGGGGAAAAAAACATCGTCAAATGGATTTTGTAAGCATAAACAATGCATATTACGCATGGTACATTCACATGGGGGGGGGGGAAAAATAATCATTGTCAAATG
Source organism: Cepaea nemoralis (assembly GCA_014155875.1). Classification (NCBI taxonomy): domain Eukaryota; kingdom Metazoa; phylum Mollusca; class Gastropoda; order Stylommatophora; family Helicidae; genus Cepaea; species Cepaea nemoralis. The sequence continues at coordinate 198,098 of JACEFZ010017449.1, read as the reverse complement.
AAAGTTATAAACATAAACAGTGTATATTGCAATGTTGTGAGACACATCCCCCATCCACCCTCACACCCCACAGCCACCCACACATCCCTCAGACACCCACACATCCCCCACCCATTACACCCCCACCCACCCACACATACATCCACGCACTCACACAGACTCAGGCAAACATACATGCTGCCACCCACCCACTGATCGCCCACCCACACACAATTCCCCACACATACATCCCCCACCCATCCCATAACCGACACACACACACACACACCCACCCATATATTCTCCACCACACACCCGCAACCACCCAGCACAACACACATCATAAAACCACACACACATACCCCCGTCAACCCACACATCCCACACCTATCCACACATACATCCCGCACCCTCACACTCACAATTTTCCCCACCCACCCACACACACATCAGCCAACCTACACCCACTCACCCACCCAATATCCGCCACATCCCCCCACCTATACACACATCCTCACCCACAAACACATCTCCCCACCTGCCCACACATATCCCCCTCCCATAAACACCAAAAAAAAAACACCTCCCACCCACACACACCCCACCACCCACATATACCCCACCCACACACATCCACCACTCACACACATCTTCTAACAAACACACACATCCCCCAACCATACACTCATCTCTCACACACATCCACCCACTCATGTACTTATCCATCAACCACTCACACCCACACATCTGGGGGCGAGAGCTGGGGGGAGACCATTAGAGAAGATGCTGGACAGTTTAACATCATGGCATGGAGGACCATCAGTATCAGAAATGATTGGCAGTAAATGAAACAGAAGGCTGTGGACTAACATGATGACCAAAGCCATTCGACATTGGTGTAACAAGTTACGTGGAGGGTCCCAAGTACCCCTGTCACAATGCTTCAATTATTATTCTTTAGTCCTGGCTGGGATAGGTCTTTGCCCGCCAACACTCCTCCATTCCCCGGACTCACTGTCACTCTCCCTCTTGACCTCTGGGCCTATTCCCTGAGGTGTCTTTCTGGCTGACACAAATACAACATGGCGATCGTCACAGTAACTATAATTTCAATTTAATAACTTCATAAAGGACAGCACAGGAAAACATCAAGGCAGTTAAAACAGATAGTTCTCTACAAACAAACAGGGGTAAGGTTTGTAGTCCAGGCACAAAGCCTCATAAGTATGATAATCATAGGCCCAAGAGTACGACAAAGTCCCGTCAGTTTACATCTGCCTCACCGATTATGTCCTTAGTTAGTTCCCTCCTTCCAGATCGGTTGTACGAACAACAGGCTGCTGTAGAACCAGGCCTACGGGTTTGAGTGGACTTCTCTACATAGTGAGTCCAGTGTTCATTGAAGCCTCAGGGAATCATTTGGCACAATGTTGGGTAGGATTTAAAAAGATGGGAACAGTTCGTGTATGGGGAATGGGTATGTGCCTTTCAATGTTACAGACACGGATGCTGATGACTGAGAATTAGACGTAGGTCCAGCCAGGAACATAGGGTCAGCCACTCCTATGTTGACGATGTGATTTTTATTGAGCTGGTACTGAAGAATGCCAGTAGTCCAGTACTAATCGGACCTCAATCCATTGAGTAGAGTAATTGGCCTGGGGTCGTCCTGACCGTCCACTGGTTCACCTGAGACTTGCTTAAGGTGACTATCTCGTGGCCTTGCAGATCCCTTCTGCTCCTTTCAATTCCAGGAGGACCCTGGAGATGACAGAGATTAGTGAGCGACTGGGCTGACTCAAGCACCACAATCCTGAGGACCAATAGGGCCTCAGTTAATAAATTTGTCATACATTTACCTTACCTAATCAATTAGATAAGAGGCCCGAGTGAATGGGCCTGACATGTCAGGTAGCCCCTGGATTGGCTACGTCCCTGCTTGACTAGACCTCCAGCTTGTATAGGTCCTGTTGGTTACCTTAGGAACTCTTTGCATACAAGATTCACTCTCTTCTCTCATACCATGCCTTTATTATTACTGGGCACATTCGTTTCCCGGCTTCCCTCTCACTTGCAAACCCTGCCTTTCTCACGACAAAGCTCTTGTGGTGTTGTGTGGGTAATTATGTGTGTTTCCCCCCCCCTCTCCTTTAATATGTGAAGGGGAACGTGTAGAATCATACCCGTGTTCTGGGGACCCATCTTCCGTGCCCTATTGAATAGCCTCTTTTGGCTTATATAGTTCGGTATTTCCCGCTTATAGTAATGTGTGTGTATGGAACGAAGTGTAGTTCCCTATCCCTAGCAAGAATAGGAAAGAAGAAACTATCCCTTCCGGCCGCTGCTCTTGTCTGAGCTGTTGCCGCAATGCACAGGCAGTGCCTCGCATAACATGTATGTTTAGATGAGTTCAGGTTCTCTCAGTGAGATAGAGAGATCTATTTATATCTCTGGCATCATCTTAACGACCCGTAACTATTCGGTCCACTTGGCTACCCTATCTGCCAAAAGACGAAAGAGATAGCACATTGTAAACCCTCTTCCGCATCAAGAAGACAGAACATAGATGGTTGGAACCCGTCCCCACGGAGCACTCCCCTCCTTCCGGCATACCGTGGATATGTTATGTTTATATTCAAATGAAAGATGCCACTATGCAGAGTTCAGGCCGTAGGAAGAAAGATAGCACCCGCCCATCTGCTGCCAAGAACAAGCGACATCATCTGGGGAAATATATTGCTCAGATTCGTTCCCATGCCATGCCAAGAACACGACGCTTAGCTAGATTGGCCAACGGTCAACCCACTCACAATATGGCATGACTGGCTTTTCGCCAATTCGTCTCACCAGTCGAGACAACAGAGATTTATAGGCCAAGGTCTGGCAGGACTAATTAAAACCCAGTTTTACCTTTCAATCCACCAGCAGGATGCTGCACTTAATCTGTCCCAATCTTTAAATTGTCAAATTGACATGATGCAGTAGATAACCGTTGGTGTTGAAACGGACATGGATTGCCCAAGAAGTTGCACTAGTGCGTATTTGGTGCAAGGCGCCCTATCGGGTTTTCCCAAAGAAAAGTCAGATTTCCAATAGTTCTCTTAAGAAGATTGGGTTGTAAAAGTAACCAAGAGAACTATCTTTCAGGGGAATTGATCGGATAAGAGAACTGAGAGTTCCTGAAAGCTGTTTCCCACTGTTTTCCCAAACCCAAAGAAGGCATGAGGACATGGGCCACTGGCGTTTTGTTACAATTGGCTACAAGAAAAAGAAGAAGAAATGTTTCCAATAGAGATTTTATTGTTTCTCTCCTAAGCTTCCAGGTCAACCCAGCCGAAAATGGGTAGCAGGAAAGTTCCTGGGAAGTAAAGGTGGTTAGTGTGATATTGTTCCCATCACCCAGCAAGTGCTGATTGGTCATAGACCATGTGGGACTAGCACCATGTACCCTCATGACATGACATCTGAAGACACTCCAAACCACACTGAATGGTATGTCCAAGGGTTACAGGTGGAAACTGGACTTGTAATGGCTGAAGAGCCATATTTCGTGCCTATAATAGGAAACCAGTAATCATAATTAGTAACTTTCATGAATGCTTTGTTTCATTGTTTTACAAGGGTTTTTTCAAAGCTTCCTATCATCATCATCATCATCATCAAGTGCCTTGCCAGCTGGCGTAGGCATTCATGTCTCTCCATAGATCGCAGTCTTTGGTGTTGTGGATCAACTCTGCTGCTGATATTCCTCCATGCCACTGGCTCAGTCCATCCAGTTATAACAATGTGTAATTAAATAAATCACTTCCAGCTTGAATGTTCAATATGAGAATTCAGTGAGACAGAAGCATTCTGCACCAGACATGGGGAATTCCCACATTCTTTAACAGTTTAAAAATTGAGTTGAGCTAAGAACTCACATCATTGTACTCAGGACATTCCCATACGTGCTCTCTCCCCTTGTTCAACAGCCAGCAAAGAGTCACACTATCTGATTGAAAGTTCTCCTGGTCTTCACTCTCATTTTTGAGATTCTCCCAGAAACCCTGCCAATCCCCCACAACCTCATCCTTTCCACATACAGGTTCTAGAGTTTAACAATGTCTCAGTGTTGTAAACATCAAACCAGGTCGTGTTAAACACACTTTGCAGCACAATTCCATGTAAACTTGTAAGTGTTTGCAACTGTTTATGATCCCTGTGTTTGTTGTTTGTTTTCTGCAGGAAAGAAGCACTAGGTTCCATGGGAAATGATGCCCCCCTGGCCTGCCTCTCACAGTTTGACCCACTGTTGTTCCCTTACTTCAAGCAGCTGTTTGCACAAGTGACCAACCCACCTATTGACCCATTCAGGGAGAAGATTGTCATGTCTTTGGTACGTTCTTCCCAGCATGTCCATTGACAATCTGTTGTTTTTTGTGAAGGGATCAATGTATAGAATTGTTGTACTGCCATGAAATGTAATCAGTAAGGAGAAGCACCACGCAATAGTCAGGCAGTTCTATAGCTATTGGGGGACAGTTGTTACAGTACATCATCAGATTATTATTTATTAGTTCTATAGCTGTCAGGTGAAAGCTGCTATAGTACATCACATAAACTGGTCAATGAGTTCATCGTGATTAGTTTTGTAGTGACACTTGCTACAATACATCACATAATTTATTAAACCAGCTCATTGTAATTTGTTCTCTAGGCAACACTTGCTACAGTACATCACATCAATTAGTATACCAAGTTATTGTGATAGCTACCAGGTGTCAGTTGCTATATTCTGTGTTCCAGTTTCTTAATTTCTGTCTTCATGTGCTGTAGGCTTGCCCTGTTGGCCCAGAACATAACATCCTGGAACCTGGGCCCGAGCAGTGCCAGAGGATGTGGCTAGAACAACCTATACTCTCTCTGCCCGACATGGAGATGTTGCGCTACATTGATTACAAGGGCTGGAGGGTGAGTTGTCTGTCCTCACAGAGCTATCTCTCTCTCTCTCTCTCTGTGTCTCTCTCTTTCTATATCTGTCTCTGTGTATGTCGCTCTCTGTCTCTGTGTATCTCTCTCTGTGTATCTCTCTCTGTATCTGTCTCTGTATCGCTCTCTCTTTGTATCTCTCTCTTGTCTGTCTGTCTGTCTGTCTGTCTGTCTCTTCTCTCTCTCTCTCTCTCTCTCTCTCTCTCTCTCTCTCTCTCTCTCTCTCTCTCTCTCTCTCTCTCTCTCTCTCTCTCTCTCCTCTCTCGTCTCTCTCTCTCTCTCTCTCTCTCTCTCTCTCTCTCTCTCTCTCTCTCTCTCTCTCTCTCTCTCTCTCTCTCTCTCTCTCTCTCTCTCTCTCTCTCTCTCTCTCTCTCTCTCTCTCTCTCTCTCTCTCTCTCTCTCTCTCTCTCTCTCTCTCTCTCTCCTCTCTCTCTCTCTCTCTCTCCTCTCTCTCTCTCTCTCTCTCTCTCTCTCTCTCTCTCTCTCTCTCTCTCTCCTCTCTCTCCTCTCTCTCTCTCTCTCTCTCTCTCTCTCTCTCTCTCTCCTCTCTCTCTCTCTCTCTCTCTCTCTCTCTCTCTCTCTCTCTCTCTCTCTCTCTCTCTCTCTCTCTCTCTCTCTCTCTCTCTCTCTCTCTCTCTCTCTCTCTCTCCTCTCTCTCTCTCTTCTCTCTCTCTCTCTCTCTCTCTCTCTCTCTCTCTCTCCTCTCTCTCTCTCTCCTCTCTCTCTCTCTCTCTCTCTCTCTCTCTCTCTCTCTCTCTCTCTCTCTCTCTCTCTCTCTCTCTCTCTCTCTCTCCTCTCTCTCTCTCTCTCTCCTCTCTCTCTCTCTCTCTCTCTCTCTCTCTCTCTCTCTCTCTCTTCTCTCTCTCTCTCTCTCTCTCTCATATTCATCATAGACAATTTGTCATAGACTCAGGAAGAATACAGAGTAGTTAGTAAATGCATAAGTAGACATTTATGCTAGAGGAGCTGATGGATTATGAATTTGCTGTAACACTGACATGAGGGAAGATCCATGATAGTGCACTCACTACGTCGCATTGCCTGATGATCATGGGTTTGAATCTCATCACAACAGATTTTTTTTTCAGTCGACCAGGACTCCCATATTGACCCAACCTTAAAAGAATACTAGGAAATATCTAGAGAGCTAAAGGCAGCCATTCTTCGTAACAGTTTATTTGACAGCCAAGAAAGACACACAAGTTGTAGGCTTAAACCCTTTGGGATAAAATCCTGAGTTCTACAAGTTTTCAGGAATGTTAAACTGGCCGTTATCCTCACCAGCTTGTTTAACCAAGTGTATGAAATCCATCATTACTTCAAGGCCATGCTGAGACCATAATTGTTTGTGAAAACTATGTAACTGGTCTATGACATATGTACAAACAATGCTGACCTATGCAGTCAGAATAAAAACAGCAAATACAGCAGTGTGTCAAGAATGTACTATTCTCATCCTCGAGCTGAGACTCAAAAGAGAGCTTTCATAAACAGTTAACATCTCTATATTTTATATGTGATGTTTTATTAATGGCTGAATTAATTCTTTCAGTTCAAAAGGCTTTTGCAGAAAATCCCCCCCCCCCCCCCCCCCCCCCCCCCACCTAAAAAACACTATAAGATGTCATTAGTGCATTACTTTCGACAAAGCTAAATCCTAATTGAAGTGGTCACTGAGGAAGCCAGATTTCTTTAGTTGCTCTACCAAATTTATAAAGTGAGAGAACACATTACTTGATGACTGGGATTCATAGGTAAGATCCCATCACACATCATATGTTCCTAGGGATTGAAAGAGTTAACCCACCTGAGAATCATAACAGCCAATAATGTTATAACAGTTATCAATTTATTTCTTCATACTCAGGCTAAAGAGGTCAGCATTGTTTACCCAGTGAAGGATGGAGTGGCAGGACTGAAGTTGGCACTCAAGAGGATTTGTAAGGAGAGCGCTACAGCAGCCAAGGAAGGCTACAAGCTGATCATCCTGACAGACAGAAGGGCCGGGCCTGACTATGTGCCAGTGAGGTGAGAACTGTACAATCACACATCACATGGCATGCTCACACACGGGAAATGTGGGTCTAACACCAAATTCTCAATATCCTATTATGATATAGGAGTGGTTTTTCTTTACTAATATCCCATTATGGTATAGGAGTGGGATTGCTTTACTTTGTTGGATTCTCATAATAAAAGTCTTGTCTTTGAGGCATGTGAAGTTATGTCTAGTGTTTCTGACTTCAGGTGCATACTGCTTCAAGTTAATTTCTCTTTTGATTCTGTCCTTTTGAGCTGTCTGCTGGCTTATATTCTTATTCTCCAGGTGTATCTCTTGAGTCGACATTGGCAGTCATGACTCTCCAGTACTGTTGAGGTGTATCTCTGGAGCAGAATTTTACAATCATGGCTCTCCAGTAATATTTAGTTAGTTAGTTGTGGTTCCAACTTCACGGCACCGGGTCGTCCCCATTATGCTCCGTTCCTGTGCCAGTGAATATCACACAAATTGCTCCTCACTGCCCAATGTGAAAAGTGGAAAAGACAGGAGTCTCGGCAAACCAACAGCCCGCACAGGTACACTATGCATAATTCTGCCACCAGAATGCCAACATAAAAGTCCTCCACGAAAAATACAGTTCATCGTCTATGGAATCGGCAGTCACCAGAAAGACTTCATTGACCTCGGTTTTATCTCATATGGCTCGGTCTCTTTCCGCAGAGCGATCCGCCGAAAGCGCTGCACAAAACACCAACTCTGTAACTCCAGCGATGACTCCCAGGAGTATCTCCTGAAAAATGCACTCATGCACCGAAAACGCAAACCAGTCAATTCAGCAACAACCGGCTGTCATCGTTCCGGACATGCAGTTCACGCTACAAACAACCGCGGACAGATGTAAAAGCATTCTGCCAGTCTTGTCCTCTCGCTCTGTTTCTCACCCCCAGTGTTTCTCTGTGTCTGTCTCTCTCACACACACACAAACACCCCCATGCACGTATAGACACACCTACATGTGCACACATTTATCTACATGTAGAAGAGGGAGCCATGGTAGCACTTTCATTAGTACACCTATCCACCATCCCGAGGGTCAGGTTCTCAAATCTCCATCAGGGCAGATGTTCATAAATTAGCCCAAAATGGATACCAAGAAATGTCCTGGGAAATAAAAGGTCACTAGCATGATATTGACGACACCCATCCAGTGCTGATTGGCCTATAAAACTATGGGGCTATCACCAATCCAGTGCTGACTGGCCTATAAAACTATGGGGCTATCACCCATCCAGTGCTGATTGGCCTATAAAACTATGGGGCTATCACCCATCCAGTGCTGATTGGCCTATAAAACTATGGGGCTATCACCCATCCAGTGCTGATTGGCCTATACAACTATGGGGCTATCACCTATTGAGTGCTGATTGGCCTATAAAACTATGGGGCTATCACCCATCCAGTGCTGATTGGCCTGTACAACTACGGGGCTGTCACCTATTGAGTGTTGATTGGCCTATAAAACTATGGGGCTATCACCTATCCAGTGCTGATTGGCCTATAAAACTATGGGGCTGTCACCTATTGAGTGTTGATTGGCCTATAAAACTATGGGGCTATCACCTATCCAGTGCTGATTGGCCTATAAAACTATGGGGCTATCACCCATCCAGTGCTGATTGGCCTATAAAACTATGGGGCTATCACCTATTGAGTGCTGATTGGCCTATAAAACTATGGGGCTGTCACCTATTGAGTGCTGATTGGCCTATAAAACTATGGGGCTATCACCTATTGAGTGCTGATTGGCCTATAAAACTATGGGGCTGTCACCTATTGAGTGCTGATTGGCCTATAAAACTATGGGGCTATCACCTATTGAGTGTTGATTGGCCTATAAAACTATGGGGCTATCACCTATTGAGTGTTGATTGGCCTATAAAGCTATGGGGCTGTCACCTATTGAGTGCTGATTGGCCTATAAAACTATGGGGCTATCACCCATCCAGTGCTGACTGGCCTATAAAACTATGGGGCTATCACCCATCCAGTGCTGACTGGCCTATAAAACTATGGGGCTATCACCTATTGAGTGTTGATTGGCCTATAAAGCTATGGGGCTGTCACCTATTGAGTGCTGATTGGCCTATAAAACTATGGGGCTATCACCCATCCAGTGCTGACTGGCCTATAAAACTATGGGGCTATCACCCATCCAGTGCTGATTGGCCTATAAAACTATGGGGCTATCACCCATCCAGTGCTGATTGGCCTATAAAACTATGGGGCTGTCACCTATCCAGTGCTGATTGGCCTATAAAACTATGGGGCTATCACCTATCCAGTGCTGATTGGCCTATAAAACTATGGGGCTATCACCTATCCAGTGCTGATTGGCCTATAAAACTATGGGGCTATCACCTATTGAGTGCTGATTGGCCTATAAAACTATGGGGCTATCACCTATTGAGTGCTGATTGGCCTATAAAACTATGGGGCTATCACCCATCCAGTGCTGATTGGCCTATAAAACTATGGGGCTATCACCCATCCAATGCTGATTGGCCTATACAACTATGGGGCTATCACCCATCCAGTGCTGATTGGCCTATAAAACTATGGGGCTATCACCTATCCAGTGCTGATTGGCCTATAAAACTATGGGGCTATCACCTATTGAGTGCTGATTGGCCTATAAAACTATGGGGCTGTCACTTATTGAGTGCTGATTGGCCTATAAAACTATGGGGCTATCACCTATTGAGTGCTGATTGGCTTATAAAACTATGGGGCTGTCACCTATTGAGTGCTGATTGGCCTATAAAACTATGGGGCTATCACCCATCCAGTGCTGACTGGCCTATAAAACTATGGGGCTATCACCCATCCAGTGCTGATTGGCCTGTACAACTATGGGGCTATCACCCATCCAGTGCTGATTGGCCTATGCAACTATGGGGCTATCACCCATCCAGTGCTGATTGGCCTATGCAACTATGGGGCTATCACCCATCCAGTGCTGATTGGCCTATAAAACTATGGGGCTATCACCCATCCAGTGTTGATTGGCCTATAAAACTATGGGGCTATCACCCATCCAGTGCTGATTGGCCTATAAAACTATGGGGCTATCACCCATCCAGTGCTGATTGGCCTATACAACTATGGGGCTATCACCCATCCAGTGCTGATTGGCCTATAAAACTATGGGGCTATCACCCATCCAGTGCTGATTGGCCTATACAACTATGGGGCTGTCACCCATCCAATGCTGATTGGCCTATACAACTACGGGGCTATCACCCATCCAGTGCTGATTGGCCTATAAAACTATGGGGCTGTCACCCATCCAGTGCTGATTGGCCTATAAAACTATGGGGCTGTCACCCATTGAGTGCTGATTGGCCTATAAAACTATGGGGCTATCACCCATCCAGTGCTGATTGGCCTATAAAACTATGGGGCTATCACCCATCCAGTGCTGATTGGCCTATAAAACTATGGGGCTATCACCCATTGAGTGCTGATTGGCCTATAAAACTATGGGGCTATCACCTATTGAGTGTTGATTGGCCTATAAAACTATGGGGCTGTCACCTATTGAGTGCTGATTGGCCTATAAAACTATGGGGCTATCACCCATCCAGTGCTGACTGGCCTATAAAACTATGGGGCTATCACCCATCCAGTGCTGATTGGCCTATAAAACTATGGGGCTATCACCCATTGAGTGCTGACTGGCCTATAAAACTATGGGGCTATCACCCATCCAGTGCTGATTGGCCTATAAAACTATGGGGCTATCACCCATCCAGTGCTGATTGGCCTATAAAACTATGGGGCTATCACCCATTGAGTGCTGATTGGCCTATAAAACTATGGGGCTATCACCTATTGAGTGTTGATTGGCCTATAAAACTATGGGGCTGTCACCTATTGAGTGCTGATTGGCCTATAAAACTATGGGGCTATCACCCATCCAGTGCTGACTGGCCTATAAAACTATGGGGCTATCACCCATCCAGTGCTGATTGGCCTATAAAACTATGGGGCTATCACCCATCCAGTGCTGATTGGCCTATAAAACTATGGGGCTATCACCTATCCAGTGCTGATTGGCCTATAAAACTATGGGGCTATCACCTATTGAGTGCTGATTGGCCTATAAAACTATGGGGCTGTCACCTATTGAGTGCTGATTGGCCTATAAAACTATGGGGCTATCACCCATCCAGTGCTGACTGGCCTATAAAACTATGGGGCTATCACCCATCCAGTGCTGATTGGCCTGTACAACTATGGGGCTATCACCCATCCAGTGCTGATTGGCCTATACAACTATGGGGCTATCACCCATCCAGTGCTGATTGGCCTATGCAACTATGGGGCTATCACCCATCCAATGCTGATTGGCCTATAAAACTATGGGGCTATCACCCATCCAGTGCTGATTGGCCTATAAAACTATGGGGCTATCACCCATCCAGTGCTGATTGGCCTATAAAACTATGGGGCTATCACCCATCCAGTGCTGATTGGCCTATACAACTATGGGGCTATCACCCATCCAGTGCTGATTGGCCTATACAACTATGGGGCTATCACCCATCCAGTGCTGATTGGCCTATAAAACTATGGGGCTATCACCCATCCAGTGCTGATTGGCCTATACAACTATGGGGCTGTCACCCATCCAATGCTGATTGGCCTATACAACTATGGGGCTGTCACCCATCCAATGCTGATTGGCCTTTACAACTACGGGGCTATCACCCATCCAGTGCTGATTGGCCTATAAAACTACGGGGCTATCACCCATCCAGTGCTGATTGGCCTATAAAACTATGGAGCTGTCACCTATTGAGTGTTGATTGGCCTATAAAACTATGGGGCTATCACCTATCCAGTGCTGATTGGCCTATAAAACTATGGGGCTATCACCTATTGAGTGCTGATTGGCCTATAAAACTATGGGGCTATCACCTATCCAGTGCTGATTGGCCTATAAAACTATGGGGCTGTCACCTATCCAGTGCTGATTGGCCTGTACAACTATGGGGCTATCACCCATCCAGTGCTGATTGGCCTATACAACTATGGGGCTATCACCCATCCAATGCTGATTGGCCTATGCAACTATGGGGCTATCACCCATCCAGTGCTGATTGGCCTATAAAACTATGGGGCTATCACCCATCCAGTGCTGATTGGCCTATAAAACTATGGGGCTATCACCCATCCAGTGCTGATTGGCCTATAAAACTATGGGGCTATCACCCATCCAGTGCTGATTGGCCTATAAAACTACGTGGCTGTCACCCATTGAGTGCTGATTGGCCTATAAAACTATGGGGCTATCACCCATCGAGTGCTGATTGGCCTGTACAACTATGGGGCTATCACCCATCGAGTGCTGATTGGCCTGTACAACTACGGGGCTATCACCCATCCAGTGCTGATTGGCCTATAAAACTATGGGGCTATCACCCATCCAGTGCTGATTGGCCTATAAAACTATGGGGCTATCACCTATTGAGTGCTGATTGGCCTATAAAACTATGGGGCTATCATCCATTGAGTGCTGATTGGCCTGTACAACTATGGGGCTATCACCCACGAGTGCTGATTGGCCTATACAACTATGGGGCTATCACCCATCCAGTGCTGATTGGCCTATAAAACTATGGGGCTATCACCCATCCAGTGCTGATTGGCCTATAAAACTATTGGGCTGTCACCTATTGAGTGCTGATTGGCCTATAAAACTATGGGGCTATCACCTATTGAGTGCTGATTGGCCTATAAAACTATGGGGCTGTCACCCATTGAGTGCTGATTGGCCTATAAAACTATGGGGCTGTCACCCATCCAGTGCTGATTGGCCTATAAAACTATGGGGCTGTCACCCATCCAGTGCTGATTGGCCTATAAAACTATGGGGCTATCACCCATCCAGTGCTGATTGGCCTATAAAACTATGGGGCTGTCACCCATCCAATGCTGATTGGCCTATAAAACTATGGGGCTATCACCCATCCAATGCTGATTGGCCTATAAAACTATGGGGCTGTCACCCATCCAATGCTGATTGGCCTATAAAACTATGGGGCTGTCACCCATCCAGTGCTGATTGGCCTATAAAACTATGGGGCTGTCACCCATCCAGTGCTGATTGGCCTATAAAACTATGGGGCTATCACCCATCCAGTGCTGATTGGCCTATAAAACTATGGGGCTATCACCTATTGAGTGCTGATTGGCCTATAAAACTATGGGGCTATCATCCATTGAGTGCTGATTGGCCTGTACAACTATGGGGCTATCACCCACGAGTGCTGATTGGCCTATAAAACTATGGGGCTGTCACCCATCCAGTGCTGATTGGCCTATACAACTATGGGGCTATCACCCATCCAGTGCTGATTGGCCTATACAACTATGGGGCTATCACCCATCCAGTGCTGATTGGCCTATACAACTATGGGGCTATCACCCATCCAGTGCTGATTGGCCTATAAAACTATGGTGCTATCACCCATCCAGTGCTGATTGGCCTATAAAACTATGGGGCTATCACCCATCCAGTGCTGATTGGCCTGTACAATTACGGGGCTATCACCCAGCCAATGCTGATTGGCCTATAAAACTATGGGGCTATCATCCATCCAGTGCTGATTGGCCTGTACAACTACGGGGCTATCACCCATCCAGTGCTGATTGGCCTATAAAACTATGGGGCTATCACCCATCCAGTGCTGATTGGCCTGTACAACTACGGGGCTATCACCCATCCAGTGCTGATTGGCCTATAAAACTATGGGGCTATCACCCATCCAGTGCTGATTGGCCTGTACAACTACGGGGCTATCACCCATCCAGTGCTGATTGGCCTATAAAACTATGGGGCTATCACCCATCCAGTGCTGATTGGCCTGTACAACTACGGGGCTATCACACATCGAATGCTGATTGGCCTGTACAACTATGGGGCTATCACCCATCGAATGCTGATTGGCCTGTACAACTATGGGGCTATCACCCACGAGTGCTGATTGCCCTGTACAACTATGGGGCTATCACCAGACATTGAGTACACTTCACTTCATATACAAGGGTCTTTTACTTGTACTGACATGTAGGGAGTTGTATGTGCACACAGGACCTTTGTGGTAACGTTGGTATCAGCTCTTTAATAATGTTGATATAAGCTCTTTAACAATGTTGATATAAGCATGTTAGTGATGTTGGTATAAGCTCTGTAATAATGTTACTGTCAGCTCTTTAATAATGTTGATATAAGCACTTAAAGAATGTTGATATAAGCATGTTAATAATTTTGGTATAAGTTAGTTAGTCGAGGTTCTAACTTCACGGCAACGGGTCGTCCCCATTATGCTCCATTCCCGTGCCAGCAAATATCACACAAAATGCTCCCCACTGTCCAATGTGAAAAGTGGAATAGACAGGAGTCTCGACAATCCAACAGCCCGCACAGGTACACTGTGCATAATGCCGCCGTCAGAATGTCAACACAATATTCATCCACGAATACCACAGTTCATCGTTGATGGACTCGGCAGTCACCAGAAAGACCTCATTGACCCAGGTTTTCTCACATGGCTTGGTCTCTTACCGCAGGGCGACCCGCCGAAAGTGTCGCACAAAGCACGAACTCCGCAGCTTCAGTGCCGACTCCCAGGAGTCTCCAGAAAAATGCACTCGTGAACCAAAAGGGCAAAACAGTCAATTCAGCAACTGCCGGTAGCCATTGTATTGTTCCGAACATGCAGTTCACTGTACAGGACAGATGTAAAAGCATTCCACGCAAATTTCACAGCTCACAGTGTCACCCACGCACTCACTCAGTAGCAGAGCGATGGAACCATGTACTACCAGTCCAACATGAGGAAAATGCGATTGCAAACCGTAGCCACAGGCATAAACACGCCACAGGCCTTATCGGCTCAAAGCCTAACCGCCATGCTGGCCATTTTGGTATAAGCTCTGTAATAATGCTACTATCAGAATATTATCTTTAATAATGTTGATATAAGATCTTTAATAATGTTGATATCAGCTCTTTAATAATGTTGATATAAGCTCTTTAATAATGTTGATATCAGCTCGTTAATAATGTTGATATAAGCTCTGTAATAATGTTGCTTGTCCTTTGCTGAACATTGCGATCAACCCCAGCTTGATTTTCAAGGCAATTTTATGTTCAGTCATTTATGTTCATTGTATTGTACAGCTGTATTAAGAGTTGTGTGATGTTGATGTTCTCAGCTCCCTGCTGTCCATTGGAGCTGTCCACTACTACCTTGTGGAAGAGAAGCTCCGGATGAAGGTGGGCATCATTGTGGAGTCAGGAGAGGCCAGGTAATTCTTTTGTCCAGTATGTGTGGTCAGCTGCTACTTTTCTGGAATTTCTTCTACTGCATGTATAGAAAATGACCGCTAACGGATTTTATGAGCTATATTTATAAAGAGGAAAACCCTTCATTAAAGGAGTTTGTTCATGAGCTGGAGAAAACAGAAGAAAAGATCAGGACAATTCATGTGTTGAATTTGTATAGAAAAGCAAATCTTCAGTAGAAGTTAAGCTCAATGGTTTCATCAGTTGAATATATTCTATACTAGTAGCAATTTTGGTCAATATTTAAAAATTGGGTTTTTACTTATGAAATCATACCAGTTAGATAGAGCTTGACAAGACGAATCCAACGGTATCTCAACGAAGACTATACGTTGATTCTAAGCGGAGTTATGAATTATATGGTGACGTAATTTAATACCAGGAAGTGCAATGATGAATTAACTGATAAGTCAGGATTTATCGCGGCCCTAAGATTGGAAACTGAGAAATTCTGCTTTCTATTACCGTGGCTTGTTTATTTGTAAACGGACAACGTTGTGCCATATATCATTGCGTCCGGGGCGACGAGGCCTAACTTGACGTATTATTTATTTTTTTTATAGGATGTGCCGTGACCTAATTAACAATTTAAAATGGCCGCCAACTGTTTATTATTTGCCTTCTATTACCGTGGCTTGTTTATTTTTAAACGGACAACGTTGTGCCATATATCATTGCGTCCGGAGCGGCGAGGCCTAACTTGACGTATTATTTATTTTTCGATAGGATGTGCCGTGACCTAATTAACAATGTAGCCACTGCAGGGTCTTCTCCGTAATTATTTATTGTATTTTGTGTAGGTATTTGTTTGCTGATGAAACTAGTTAAAACGTCCTGTGTTTTTCGTTATTCTTTTATGTAAGCTTCATTACTCTGTGTAATTTTATATTTTTTATATTTTCAGATTTGTCGCAGTACAAAAAGAAAAAAAAGAGACAAGTGAAATATTTCATCCAGCTAACCTTCCGAGGAGATGAATAGGTCCAAGTGGGCTGCCCATGGCCACTCGCTCAATTTGGCGATATGACTTGTTTAGACAGTTGAATTGAATGTCGGCGGTACATAATTTTAATAGCTACACATTCCGAATTGGGTGGACAAGATACTACACACAGAAGATGGTAGCCTAGGCAGGCCGACACACCGGAACAGTCCGGCTTCATCGGTCGGGAGACATGTGTATATTTCAGTTTGAAGGATTTATCTAGTTAATTCACGTAAGTATTTGATTTCTGCAGTATCTACCTGACGAGATGCAGTGAAATATGCCAGGCAATAAATCGTACAATCTATTGTTTGTGTCTTCGTTATTCAAATATATAGAAACTCACCACAGGAAGGTGTGCACCTGAATTGTTTTATCAAATTGACACAGGCTGTGGCAAAGTAGGTGTGACAGGCAGAATCTTGAATGTCACAGGAAATGGTTCAAGAAAGAGTGTCACAAGTGATGGCCATTCTTTGGTTAATTGCTTTTTATGTTTCACAACTAATTTTTTAAATATATGTAAATTATTAGTAAGAGTACTTTCCTGTATTAGCTTGCCTGGTTCGTTGGCATGAATGAGACTCCTCACTTCTCTCAGGTGTATAACGCAGGTGTATAATATAATTTAGTATTAGGATCCAGAACACCAAAGACCGAGATCTGTGGAAAGCCATGAACGCCGACGCCAGCCGGCACTTGATGATGATTATTATTAGTATTTGCATATACAGAGAATATTTTAAAATGGGGTTTCTACTTATGATTTGGTAACAGGAAAGTAAAGGTCACATTCCTCTTTCGATAGAATGTCGAGAGGAATGAGAGGATCAACTTCATTGCACCAGGTTTGTTCAGTCTCTTTCCACACGGCGGCCTGGCGAAAGCATCGTACAAAGCACAAGAGTCTCAGAGTCTCTGACAAAGATGCACTTGACTTATAAGACTTTTTGTTATGATGTGCTGTGACCTAATTGCTAGTTAAAAATAGCTGCACATTTATTATATTAATTAAATGTTATGTGAAATGTTCGTCGTTAGTGAAAGAACAATTCATGAAAATGTATCATATTGTCTTAATGTACTAACTGCATTGCGACAGCTTTCTTTTCTTGATTAAATATTATAAACATTAATGTAAGTAACTGTCATATGGCAAATGACAGTGGTGCAACATTCAAGTGATGAGCTAGCGCATCAAAGAAGAAGATACAGAGTGTCACAAATGTTGAACATAGTGACACCAACATTGAACGCAATTTAGACGTCATGGTACGACGTCACATAACGCCGTAACGGCTCAAGCATTAGGGTGTGATCCAGCAAAGACAGCGTTAGGACGTGTTTCACCAGCATTCACGGAATACCGACCGTTATACTGCGGCCAGTCCTCGGTGTCCACATGAAGTCACTCTGGTTTGTGTCCTGCAATTGACTACAGGCATTCCTGGCTCTACTGATGCCACGGTCGCTGGCATTTCTGGTATTCGCACGGGTCTAATTATGACCGGGCCAAGGACATGGGCCGTTGGAGCTCGATTAGGGTGAACTCCGGTTGAAGGTAGGAAAGTGTAGTTGATTAGCATTACCAGGATACTAGGCGGCAAGCTCTGTTCTCAACACTCTCACTGGTCTGGGGAGATGATGTCTGATTGAAGAGCGGGAGTGAATGTTGCGCGAGAATGACTCAAGTCTGAATCAGCACAACCACTCATAGCCGTCATCCAAGATCAGCTGTGGTAAAATACATCGCAGTTCACTCCACTGGCATGTGCGTTGAGTCGTTTTTGGAGTTCAGATAGTTATGCTGTCCTGTACCATCATGCCTCAATTTATGCTGTCCTGTACCATCATACCCCAGAGCCACACCGATATCGAGGTGAACGTTGCTGCATTATAGTGCATGAACTCATATCATAGAGAGAAACCAACCTCACCTCTTGACAGTAACTAAGTTTGTAACTGCTGCATAAATTAAGCAGCTGTTAATTAATTATTAAGATATTAAATAATAAAAAAAAATAAAAATATAAAATAATTAAATATTCACTATAATTATTACACTGATACACTGTTCTGTATCTAATACTAGTAATAGTTAATAGTGAGCAATTAATAATTTAAATACTAACTTACTTAAAACATATAACTTATTTTACAGTACTGTATTTAAATTTAAATCATTATGTATTGCTGCGCAGCTTAGCAAAAAAGTACTCCTTACTCACACTTCTTACAAGTTTACAGACGGGTCTGAAAACTGGCTTTCAAAATTATTTTCAGACATGTCAAATGCTGAAATATATATGCAAGTACACAGATACATTACTGCTATAAATGACACGTGTATTCTGTTTAATCTTAGTAGTTAAATTACCAGTTCTAATTATAAATAAATACAGGTCCGCTATAGTTTATTTTATGGGCGCTGCAATCTTACATGACATGACGGCCATGGCGATGTCACTAATTTTTCCCCCCTGAATTTCAGCTAACAGCAGCTGTGTTGAAACTCTTCATATTTATGTAAAATTGGACGAGGCATTCAAAAATACAATAAAAAGTTTAGCCTTCTTTAAGCTACAAGAGTTATAAAACAAATTACCGTAATATTCGTGAATATAGTCAAATAAAATCTTGAGAAAACGGTTTTTTCGGCGCAATCACTTTGCCGCGAAGTAGACGATCCAATACTTAAAATATTATAATAACTTCCCCTTTCATCGCACCACGCTTCTTTCGTTTTTTTTTATTTTTAGAAGGACATGCTCAGACCGGAAGTGAAATCGTTGGTCGCGACTAAAAGTTCGCGAAAATACGAAAACGAAACAGGAAGTAAACGGGAAAACCCGATGACTCTGACATTGCTAATACTAGCTGACCCGGCCCGGCTTCGCCCAGTCCCTGGTGGGGAGCATCTCATTTAATTCATATAAGTAGTCATATAAGTTCTCGTTCCCGTTACCGACTATCTGTCTGTCTGTCTGTCCGTCTGTCTGTCTGTCTGTCTGTCTGTCTGTCTGTCTGTCTTGTCTGTCTGTCTGTCTGTGTCTGTCTGTCTATCTATCTATCTCTGTCTGTCTGTCTGTCTAATAGACCCATCCCTCTGTCTCTCCCTCCGTCTATCCCTCCCTCCCTCCCTCCCTGTCTGTTTGTCTATCTATCTATCTATCTATCTATCTATCTATCTATCTATCTGTCTGTCTGTTTGTCTGTCTGTCTGTCTGTCTGCCTGACCTGGCCCGGCTTCGCCCAGTCCCTGGTGGGGAGCATCTCATTTAATTCATATAAGTAGTCATATAAGTTCTCGTTCCCGTTACCGACTGTCTGTCTGTCTGTCTGTCTGTCTGTCTGTCTGTCTGTCTGTGTCTGTCAGTCTGTTTGTCTATCTATCTCTGTCTGTCTGTCTGTCTGTCTGTCTGTCTGTCTGTCTGTCTAATAGACCCATCCCTCTGTCTCTCCCTCCGTCTATCCCTCCCTCCCTCCCTCCCTGTCTATCTATCTATCTATCTGTCTGTCTGTCTGCCTGCCTGCCTGCCTGCCTGCCTGCCTGCCTGCCTGCCTGCCTGTCTGTCTGTCTGTCTGCCTGACCCGGCCCGGGTTCGCCCAGTCCCTGGTGTGGAGCATCTCATTTAATTCTGAGTAGGTAAGAATCCGCTCTGCCTTCAAAATGTTGACGTGAAGATTTTCTTCCTGCAGCTGCTTCTGTATTTGTTGATCAGTAAGCTCCATTTTTAGCCGCTTGACCACCCATCTGACTGTGTTTGAATCAGTGTTTCTGATTCTGGTGTCTTGGTCCTCCTTCCTCTCACAAGTTTTTGTGTTCGTCTGTGGGTAGTCGTCGCTCTTCTTATTGGTAGTTTCATTGACTGTAGGTTCAGATACTTTATTACAGCTTGCATGCAGACTCTCCAAAGGCAGGTTCGTCTTCTTGATAGTCTGGTCGGTTTTCTCACTATGCATCTTGGAAGCTGCTTGTTTCTTTGTGCTATTACGACGTGCCATTTTCCCCCCGTATCAGGCTGCTTGAAATGTGTAAGGCGTCTTGGCTTGATAGCACTGAGAAGTGCTGTCAAGCGAATCGTGCCGATATGATGGCGGAAAACACTAAAGATGCGATGATATTGTTCAACATCTTTTAGATAACTTCTTAAGTATAGAAAGAGGAGTTACAATGTTATGCATTATGCATTATTTTTATGAAAACTTTGAAAATGCCTTACAGATTGTATCATTATTTATTATAACTCATATGCCGGTACATAACTATGGACAAAGAGTTTATAAATCTTTGAAAACGATGCCACAATATGACTATAAGTTATACAGAAAAGTTATGCCCCTTGAAATAACTTTTACAGAGTTAGGTCCCCTGAGATATATGAAATTATAATGAAAAATGAAATAATACTGAGTAAGTAGGCGATTTCACACTAAAAAAATATCACAGTTGGCAGCTCTGGAATGAAAGGAAGACGTGTAGAAAATTTCATCTCAATCGGATGGGCCGTTAGCGAAAAAATAAAGGACATACATACATACACTTTGTTTTATATATATAGATATGGCTTGATCATCATCATCAAGTGCCCTGCCAGCTGGCGTAGTAATTCATGGCTCTCCACAGATCTTTGTCTTTGGTGTTCGGATCAACTCTGAAGATGATATTCCTCCATGCCACTGTTTTAATCCATCCAGCATCATTTCTCTTGGTCAGCCTCCTCCTCTCTTCCCCTTGATCTTTCCAGTTGTCACAGTGTTCTCCAATGCCTCTTCTCATCACATGACCAAAGAAAGCTATTTGTCTCTTTTTTATTGTTGTATATAATGTTCTAGTTTCATTAGCCTCTTTCAGGCAATCATTGTGAGTTACTCTAACGGCATCATCATCAGGTATTTCATCCGTTGGGTAGTCTTGACGCTTCCTGATCATTTCATTTTACAGTTGACTGTCTTCTGCTGTTCTTTTCAATTCCATTATGTCTGCATTAGTGAAGCTAGGCTCATTGCCAGCTAAGTGAGGGAAAGATTGGCCTCCTATTCCTCCTACAAAGTTTGATGGTCCTATAATGTCACAGATCCATAGCAAGAAACAGTTTCGGGACAAATGTTGTTATGTCTGCATTGATTTATCTGTACATGCCTGTCCCATAAATGTTTACCTTATTCTATTCCTTCCTCTTTTCCCCAGTTCTTGTTTTCTCGTACTCTCTTTGGTGTTCCTTTATGTCTTAGGGTGTGACCAGGCCATGAAAGTTTGCCTTTTTGATCACTTTAATTATAAGGCTCCTGTGTTTTGTTATATTTTCAAGAACTTGTTAATTTGTCACTTTTTCAATTCAGCTTGTCCTTGTGATTTTTTAGTATCACCCACATCTCAAGGACCTCTGTATGTTGTCATCATGCAGCATGGAATGTATTATAAGCTATACGCTTAATTTGCTGTCATGTTGATGTTGGACCTTTCTCATTACATTTTCTGCATATATGGGTATGTTGAGAGAATATATGTTGCTTAGGGACAGTGGATGTGTTCCATAATTCCCCAACATACCCATCAGCTGCAGTTGATGTGGAGGCAGACGGTCTTGCTTTGATTGTGATGGTATGAGCATCGGTCGTTCAGAAAGTCAGTGCAAACTATTGAATTTAAAAATTGCCTAGTAAATTAACAAAAAGTAAAAACAAAATGCTGGGGTTGATTGCAGTGTCCTGTAAAGGACATGCAGCTATCTTGACATGTTCTGCCATTACATTGAATAGGTGTGGGGGGAGGATACCGCCCCTGTCTTAGTCCTCTTGGTAAACATCATTTGTGTGAAATATATGATAGTATGTATAATGGGGGAAATTACACTGTTTAATGTATGGGAGCATGTGTGGTGATAAAACACATTTTTAACTGGAGATAACTTATTTGGCACAAGCAATACAAAAACTGGTCTCCCAGAAAAGGTTATCAAGTTTCCTAACAAACAGGCTCTTGGCTTTCAAAATAAAGTTTTATTGTTGTTGTTGTTGTTGTTGTTGTTGTTATCATAGACTTAGAGGAGGGAATGAAAGGAACGGTTTTAGAGAGATAAGTCCTGGTCTTAAGTAGCCAAGTAATTGTAACCAATGCTTGTATATCAACAGAGAGGTGCACCATTTCTGTACCCTGTTGGGCTATGGTGCAGATGCCATCTGTCCTTACCTGACATTTGAGCTCTTGCGTAGAGTACGGAAACAGGGAGTCATCGGTGAGGAGTTCACAGACCGGGTCATCTATCTCAACTTCAGAGCTGCCTGCGCTCGTGGTATCTCCAAGGTCATGGCCAAGATGGGCATTTCCACATTACACAGTTATAAGGTACGGTGAATATGATGACATATCTGGAACAATTAGGCAAGAATACGTCACTGGCCCAGCCGTAGAGTAACAGTCACGTAATGACTTATCTCTTCCTGTTCTATCCCTTAACCATATTTGTAGTAAAATTGCTGTAATGGATGTGTTCATATATACATAATTCATTCTGGATTGTTCAGCCACAATGGAGTAACAAAATGTCAGTATATATTTTGATGACATTTTTATTACCTTCATCAGGCACAACAGTCACACATTTTGTGGCTGAATTGACTTGAGATTCATACCATATTTGTTTTTACTTGAGCACTTCCTGTGACTTCATGTAGAAACAAACTTGACATGACTCAAGCTGAATAATACACTAACTTAGTGATTTATTTGTGTCTGATGAAGAGAATAGTAACTGCTCTAAATCTTTATATTAATGATTTGTTATATTATTGTAATTGGAAAGTATGGAATTTCTTATACATATTTCTGAGAACAGTCACAGATCTGTTAGAATCCAGGTTTTCCATTGCTTCATATCTTCAGGAAAAAAGCACATGTGCCAATGCCCTCAACTATCCATTCTTTAATGTTATCATTCTTGGATGATTTTGTCTGCCGCCTTGTTTGCTTGCCTTCAACAACTGTACTCTAGTGGATAATTTTTCACAAGGAATTGTGTCACATTACTTAGCCAAACTGGCATATGCTCAGTGTTTCATTATAGACATGAGTGAGTCTTTGTAGCCCTTGAATGAATGTATTCCTGTCTTAACAAGCCCTTGAATGAATGTATTCCTGTCTTAACAAAGACATTTGTTTTGTGCTCTATATATGAAAAGATGCTTTGTGTGGTATTTGTTTTTCCTTCTCTTCTTAGCAGCTTATCTGACATTGCACCCTCGTCAAATCTTATTCAGACTATTTTAGCCAAACACAATGTTCCTCTGGATCATCAGGCTTTCTACTCTCGGACTTTTGCTACTTTCAATTTCTGGGTGTTCCCCAACCTCAAAATGTTGCTGAAAGAGACTTAATTTGAGTCACACAAAAATAATATGAGGAATGCAATGGCCACACTGTTCTTCATTCCTAAAGATCTCTTCCTGAAATGCTTTCATAATGGTGGGACCAATGAGAGTATTTTGAAGGGGAGTAGGGTTTCAGACCTCTAGATGAGTAATTGTATTGTTCTTGACTAGAGAGAGGTCTGATACTTTTTTTCAATCAATCAATCAATCAATCAATCAATCAATCAGGTGCTGTCTGCTCAATGAAGGTTGGCTGCAATGGATCTCCAACACTGTCTGTCTCTTGCCTTGACTTACATTCTGTCAGATTGATGTTCATCCATCTCTTGTCTTGATGTTATCTTCCCACTTGTATCGTTATCTACCTCTTTGCTCACTTGCCTCTGACCTTCCCCTCCAGTATGGTTTTTATAAGAGTGTTATGTCTTTTAACGTGGCCAAAATATTTCACTTGTCTCTTTTTTATTTCTTTCGTCAATTCTCTTTTCATTCCCAGTTTTTCTAGAACCTCTGTATTTGATTTTTTTTTTTCCCTATGAAACACGACATACTCTTCTGTATATCCACATCTCTAGGGCCTCTATTTGACTTTCTAGATAATTTTTAACAGGCCTCAATTACAAATATAAGGAGACAAGCGGTGCTCTTTGATCATTTCTTGAGGCATTGGAAAACTGTGACCACTGGAAGGATCAGTGGGAGACGGGGCAGAGTAAATGAGAGAAATTAATTTTGATGGACTGGGATGGTGTCATGGAGAATTATCTTCAATAGAATTGATCCAGAAGACCAGGGATCAAAATCTGTTGGCACATGAATGCCTATATTATTTGGCAATACAGATAGTGATGATAATTCTGCAAAGATGTTTGCATTTCTTGAGTATTGTACCAAATATCCACACTTTTACATTGCACTTATGGCATAATCCTGTTGCAGAATGCCAAGACTTGTGTAAATTACCTAGCTTATCTTCGTTTCTGTTACAGGGTGCCCAGATATTTGAGGCTGTTGGCTTAGACCAGGATATCATTGACATGTGCTTCCCTGGCACATCATCACGTGTGGGCGGAGTCACATTTGATGTGATAGCCAGAGAGGTACTTGACTGTTTGATCACATTTCTGAGTTTTAGATATTGCTTTATTTAATGAAAGACAGAGGAACGTTAAACTTACCCAGATACAGCAAGGCTAGAAATACCTTTGTCTGGAATTTACAGAGCAAAAGAAATAGACAAAATCCAAGACCTAAAAAAGCACATGAAGAAGATAATTTAGTTTAGTTTAGTCAACAGATCAACATCACAGCACATTCCATTCTACTCCTAACTCAAGCCTGAGTCCGGAGAATCTCAGCTCAGTGCACAAACTCTGTAGCACCGGCAAGGATCCTGAAATACTTTGGGTAGATTTTTAACTCGAAATTTTGCCCGGGCAGCGCCATTAGGCTACTCTTTTTCGATTTCCAACTGGCAAGGGATTTTTTACGTGCGCATCAATACACACGGGCATCCGAACTCACTACCCAGAGACCAGGGGAAATTTTGTTACTAGAAGTCCACGTGAAAAAATCCTGGCCCTCACCAGGGCTTGAACCTGGGACCTCCAGCACTCGAGGTGGACACCACACCATACCTCAAGACCACTCAGGGCCCCCCCCCCCCCTCCCTCCAACACACACACACACACATGAAGAAAAGTTAAAAACAGAAATACAAAAAATGGGGAGGACCTGGACACGGACACACACACACATATGAAGAAGAGAAGTTAAAAACAGAAATACAAAAAATGGAGAGGACCTGAACTGAGTTGCATAGGATAGCTAAGGACAAGAGGGCTTGGAGTGAGTTCATTGAGAGCCCATGCTTCAAAGAGGGATAAAGGGTGAAAGAAGAAGAAGATACAGCAAGGGAACTTGGCTTGAAAAGTCAACCAGTAATAGAGAGGGAGTCTCCGTAGCGAAGTGGTCAAGTCGTCTGACTCAGGCTCTGAAGGTTGTGGGTTTGATTCTGGGCTGCGTACTTCGGTTCATGAGTGCATTGTTTTAGACGACTGGGGGTCATCGCTGGAGCTACGGAGTTCGTGCTTTGTGGTTTTTTAGCCATATGGGATTAAACTCGGTGCAATAAAGTCAACCCTGTCAACTTTTAAGCAACTTTTTTAGTAATAGAGATCTGGAAGTGGAGACATAGCAGTAGAAAATTATAAATGTCTGTTTGCTAATTTAGAGAATGGCCAGCTTACTTGGCTTGCATGCCAGATATAAATTGTTTCATATGCTCCTGTATCCTTGCTGTGTATGAATTTTCCACTTCATGTATATGTTATAGCCTTTCCTCTTCTCCTCTAGGGTTTAGAGGTATCTTACAGTACTGTACAAATAATTTCATGGCAGATGATGTTTGTGACAAGACTATTCATGTACTTGCAGGCCTTAAACCGTCACAACCTGGCCTACACCCTTCATGTTTGTGACAACCAGCTGGTGATGAACAGAGGGAACTACCACTGGCGGTCTGGAGGAGAGAAGCATATGAATGATCCTGCCACCATTGCAAATTTGCAGGTTTGTGATGAATTTTAAAAAAAACAGTAGGTTAATACTGATATCACACACTGTTTTCTGTTTCTACCTTTGTTAGATACATAATTCATCCCACATAAGTTATATAGCCTATGTGAAATGCGTGCTCTGTACTTACACAAACCATACTCAGTTTTTAAGAAAACTTATGTTATATATGGTGTAACCATTATGTGCAGAGTGAGTGTAGTTGATGGCTTGCTTGGTTGGTTGCTTGGTTACTTGCTTGCTTGGTTACTTGCTTGGTTGTGGCTGATTGATGGCCTGCTTGCATGGTTGGTAGGCAAGTTGTTTGGTTGGTTCATTGCTGGGTTGCTTAATAGGTTGAATGGCTGGTATATTAGTTGATTGCTTGCTTGGTTGGTTGCTAGCTTGGTTGGTTGCTGGCTGGCTGGCCAGTTGCTTGTTTGGTTAGTTGGTTGCTTGGTTGGTTGCTTGTTTGCTTTGAAGGATTTAACTCTTAGGTCCAATGTGCTGACATTCACGTTACCTGAGCCCTGAAAATGGCTTGCATCTATTGGGGTGACACCGTTGCAGAAACTCAACCCTGTACCATCTCCAAGGAGACTATGTTGCTAATGTGCGCAGCACATTTTAAAAATCCTTCAATATTCAGAGACTTAGAGAGTTCTCCATGCAGCCACTGAACTGGCAGAGTTTCACAATGAGGAAACCTGCTCTCAGCAAATACTCATTAATGTTCATTTGGTTCTGTGACCACCAGCTGTAGTGTAACCACTTCTCCCCCCAGGATGCAGCCAAAAACAACAGCAAGTCTGCCTATGACAAGTTTGTGGAGTCTTCCACCCAGAGCAGCAGGAAGTGCACACTGAGAGGTCAGCTGGACTTCGTGAAAAGTGACAAATCAGTGGATATTTCAGAGGTGGAGGAAGCCAAGAACATTGTGAAGCGCTTCTGTACAGGTCAGATCTGGCCCAAAGAATGTTTTGTTTCATTAAGGCAGCAGAAATCTATTTTAAAAAATCATTATAATGTTTGTGATTTATTCATATGTTGTTTTTCTTCATCTTTCCTAGAATGTACAGGTAGTTTATGGTAGACACTGGAGTGTGAGGCCTTCATATATTCTATGCCACAGCTTAGTGAGGTGGGATGACCAGTTCTCTTCCTTAGTACCATTCCTTCCCAGACAATTCCCAGACATGTCTGAAAATGATCAGGTGTTGAGTTTATGAACTTCAGTCTACCCATAGTTGCAGGATTTGCCAATCGTTTTCCCTAGATTGTATGGCTTTAGGGCCTTATCAAAATGTATACTGGATCATTTTCAGGAAATTGTCTGGAAAGTTAAAGCATTAGATAAGGGGTTTGGTCACCTTAACTCATTACTAATTCATGACCTAATACATGAAAAGGCCTCTTTCCCCCAGCTAGTATGGCTTTAGGGCCTCATCAAATAGATACTGAATAATTTTCAGAAAACTGTTTAGGAAGTTAAAGCATTGGAGAAGGGATTTGGTCAACCCGCCTCATTACCGTAATATCATGGCTTAGTAAATGTAAAAGCTTAAAACTTCACAGTCCTACAGCTGTATCTGACATGGTGTTGCATAGACAATTCATCTCTCAATCAGTTCAGTAAAATGTCTCACCTGTACTCTTAGCGGTAGTGATCTTTGTCCATAATTTGATATTTGTTATCACAGCTGGTCATGAGATGCAGTAATAGCTTGGCAGTGAAAACAGATGATCTGTGTTGATGAATGACTAGCTTAGAGTTTATGTTACGTCTGAGAAGGAAGGAGGTACTGGTTCTCAACCTGTGAAGACCAGTGGTTTTCAACCCATCACTGGTAAACTACAAACACTTTGTCAGCGCAAAGCACAGCATATGTTAGGGTCAGGTTTGACATCCCTTTTTAGCACATAGTCATATAACCCAGAGCTGCAATGGCCAAATGTTTAGTGCACTTGCTTATCAAGACAGTGAGTGAGTAAGTAAAAGATCCTTTTCCACTCCTTGTAGCATGTTGGGTATATGGTGTTAGTCCTATGTTTTTATTCGCCAGTTGGAACTCAATGGGTGGTGTGGTCAATTTATACCAGCCTCCATTACTTCGAGATTACTAGCTCTGTGGCGAAGGTGTTACAAATGTTATTCACAATCCGCATACCACATTTGAAACACAGCTGCGGGGAATTTGGAAGCAGACCGGCTTGCGTTGGTTTTCATGCAGTGGTATGAGTGCCACTTGTTCAGAAAGAAATGGCAAACTACTGAACGTAAACTCGCCAAGAAATCACAAACAGCTATTCACAAAAACCTGGGGTTGGCTGCCATGTCCTGTAAAGGATATGCGACTAACTTTTGTGTTACTTCGAGAACATTCCTTGCTACCAACTTTACACTGGGTTGGCCTGGGTGCTCATGTCAGTTCTGTAAACATTCCCTACCAAGTCTAGGGGAGTTCAAGCTCAGGCTCAATCAGTGACAGGATTCATTTTTTTTTATTTTTCAATCATTATGGCTCTGGAAACCACACAGCCTCATAAAATAAGTATCAGATCATATTCAGGTTTTTTTTGGAAAGGAAACATAGTGGGTTAGGTAACTGACTATCTCATCTCAATATGCCATAAACATCTCATATCCAATGGCACTTACCTTCTAGGACTACCTTTAACCATTTTATGTAGTCTTACATATTAAGAAGTTTATGAGAACTTTTAAGCACACGTTAAGTTAGTTGAATGTCCTTAACAGGACATCACAAACAATCCCATAATTTTTTTATCTGTTTGTGATTTACTAGGCAAGGTTACTTGCAGTAGATTTTAAGCATACAATTGAGGCATTAATCTGTTACTAAGATATTTCAATGTTTGACTGTTCGCCTGGTATTGAAACATTCAGCACAAACAACGGGAAAAAATTATTTATTTAAAATCCTTTACTTTGAGAGTGATCTTCTCCTGATTTACTCCTGATCTGGTTTCTACTTCAGGTGCCATGAGTTTTGGTAGCATCTCCATCGAAGCACACACTACCTTGGCCATCGGTATGAACAGAATTGGTGCCAAATCCAACACAGGTGAAGGTGGAGAGAACCCTGAAAGGTACCTCAATGAGGACCCAGAATTCAATGCTCGTTCAAAGATCAAGCAGGTCAGTATGACTATAGCTTGATGCAGTATTTATGATGATGATGCAGTGTGTATGTGCTTATTTGTGTTGTCTTTCTTTTGTGCTACATAGTTGCTGTCATTTCAATTTCATTTAGTTTAACCTACATTTTGTCAAATGAAGAACATCAAATGCAAAAATTCTTGTCATTAGAAGTTAGAAATAAAGAATTGTTGCATGTTACATATAACCAGTTCTAACATAAGGCTCCGAACCCTGGACAATTAGTAAACAATCAAAAAATCCCTAGAATCTTTAGATATGTGGTTTTATAGAAAAATGGTGAACATTCCTAGGACAGCAAAATTAACCCTTTACTGGGCAGACATTTGTCTGTTTTGTAGCCCTGAACGGGCAAGAAGAATTTTAAGGTTCGGTAAAATGTTGGGTTACGTTAGTAAAAATATCACATATAAGTTGTCAGTCAACAGATTTTAGTCAAATAAACAGCAAAATGAAGGGAAAAGCATGCAGAACATTTTACTCACATGAATGATGCCGCTGTTCCACACATGAACACAAATATTTACAAAATACAACATATTGTTTGTGATTGTCAGTCATCTATACGGCAATTTACAAACACATTTTCCGAATCATAATCACTTTCTTTAAAGTCCGACTCACGACTGCTAATGCAAAGCAACGCTGATCACTGATATCTAGCTCCGATTAATAGTCAACTTCATGCCTTTCAATGTCACTTAAATTGAACCCAGCAAAATCCCCACTACCACTTGAAGAATCATCTAAATCCATTTTGAAATACAAAGCGAAAAACCCCCCAAAACTATTTTTGAAATCCTTTTAAATTCAAAGTACATGCTTGTGAATGGCGGCCACATTGTCTAGCTATCGACAAAACCGAAAGTAGACAATCGGAAGTCTCAGAAAGTAGCGAGATCGCGTTTTTACAATGCATAATAATTACGGGTGGTTTGGAACACTTTGCCCGTTCGGGGGTAGAAACGTTCCGGGACGCTTTGCCCGCTTAAGGGTTAAGTAACCTAAACATTTTCAGCGAGGCTAAAACACAAAGATAAGAAAGAGGCAGTCATCATTTTTGGCCTCATTATGAGAAGACAGAAACTAGAACATGTTGTGACCATCGGAAAGATTAGTTCAAAGAGAGAAAGAAGAAGACAATGAGAGAACATTCTGGACAGTGTAACCATCGGAAAGATTAGTTCAAAGAAAGATAGAGGAAGACAATGAGAGAAAATTCTGGACAGTCTTGTGTCATGGCACAGAATAGTGTTAGCATATGAATTGATACATGCCATTGAGGATTGCAAGATGTGGAGAAGCATGATCACCTACACCAGTTGGCAAGGTATTTGATGATGATGATTGTGAAGATACCATGGACTGGTGAGACAGCGGCCACTCCTTGGACAACAACTTTGAGAAGCTGGCTAAACTAAGAGAGGGCAGCTGACGTGGTTGTAACTAATTTGTGTTAGGGCATGCCTACCCTGTATGTGAAGACTGGATTCAGCAGACTGCGGAAAAACCTTTTGTAGTTACACAGATAAAATGGTGACTGTGGAATGCTCTGGTCATCCACTGCACCAAGCTGCATCTTCTTGCGCATCTCTTCTTCACTGAAATCCATATCCAGTGTTAAGTTCCTCACTTAAATTCATGTCCAAATGAATTTATAGTACTGTTCCGTAACACTTATATTCAAAGCAGCATTTGTGCTTTTAGAAATTCACACTTGAAAAGCCAACAATGTTAAGATATCGAGCAGTGGTTAGTATTACAGTCATGTCACTGTTGTCTGTTTGCAGGTGGCTTCAGGTCGTTTTGGAGTGACCAGCTCCTACTTGACCCATGCTGATGAGCTGCAGATCAAGATGGCCCAGGGCGCCAAGCCAGGAGAAGGTGGTGAGCTGCCTGGATACAAGGTGGGCTAGCGGATGATTGTTGGTTCAAGAAAAGTATCAGTTATTAACTCATTCACTATAAAATTACTTATGGTTCAAATGGGGTTATTTTTTGAGATGTCAAAATCTGAATAGATTAGTTAGTTAGTTAGTTAGTTAGTTAATTAGTTAGTTAGTTAGTCGACAGATCATCCTCATTGCACATCGTACCATTCAGCCCATAAGTGCTCGGATCCCCTCCTCAGCAAATCCCGCAGCGTGTAGCGACTAACGACACCAGTTCTGTGTTGGTTTATCAATCTTCTTTGGCTACCTGCATAGTGTTCTTGTTTGGTCACCCCTCTTTTAATTTGCTGTTCTCGCAGTCTGGCCATGGTTGTAGATTCACAGTCATCACTTGGTTCTCGCAAAAGTCTTACTTCTCGTAGAGCATTCAAAATATCAGCCTGGTCCATGGCGTGTCCTCCCTCCACAGTAGCTTTACCTGCGAGCTTGTCAGCCCGCTCATTTCCTTGTACTCCCGCATGCCCTGGCACGAAGATGAAACTAATCTTTGCCAGTCAAGACTGCTAGAGACAGCAACCATTCTCTTCGGATCCACTCCATCTCTATCCTCTTGAGCATGCTCATTGGGTTGCCAAGGAAACATGCCCTAGTGAATGTCTGTGTCTCGAGCCATGTTATTGCTTTACTTACTGACATGACTTCCACAGTCAGGCTACTTGTGGTCTCAGCAAAAGCACCAGAGTCCTCCTTCACAATTATCCCTCCGGCCTGAGCCATAAAGGCCCATGAGCTTCTCACACATCAGACGATCGACCCATCTGTGTAAATGACAGCATCACCCTCTAGCGAATTCTCGAAAATCAACGCTTGTACTTCCGCCTCCACAGCAGCTGGATTTTCTTGTCTGCATTTTCTGTCTAGTTGGATGCCAACTGAAAATTAAATTATTTAAAATTGTTGTGTATCCCTTACAGGGCGTTGCAATCAACACCAGCATTTTTCAGCTGCTTTTGATGTACTAGGCAAGTGTTACGTTCAGTAGTTTGCCATTGCTTTCTGAAAGACTGGCTCCCATACCAGCACGTTATAACACAATGCGACACGGTCTGCTGCACAAATCGGTCGCAGCTGAGCTTTGAACGCCTGGTACCTGGCTCACGAACCTTGTTCACAAGCCTTTAGCCACGAAGCCTGCGCAAACTGAAAAGAACGTACAGAAATCTGTTGGCACTTGTACCCACTCCTCGCCAGGTTCTAAGTCCTCAAGTGAACACACCTGTTGAAGAATGTCTTCAGCTTGACCCATCCACGACCGTCCTCTTTTTAACCTGCTGCCCTTCACCTTCATAATTTCACTATGCAGTGCATGTTGTGTGTTTGCGTTAACTCTGAGGTAGACGCGTGCTCTGCAACCTTGTATTCTGTCTTCAATGGTTAGAAAATCAAGAAGGTAGCGCATCGCCCTGCATGCTGTATGAATAGATTAATGCGCTAGTAGTAACATGCCTTGTAAGCAAAATGGATATAGCTACTCATTTTGATTTTGAGGGTGAAAATATGTCCCATTCTTGTTATTGCGGTTAAAATGTATCCCATTTTTATTGGCAGGAACAATATGTATCTCCATATTGTTAAGATTAACATATATCCCATTCCTACTGTTAGTATTTCAGTTTGTCTCCTTATTGTCAAGACTATCAGATTTCCTATTGATACTGTTGTGAGCTGTGATAGCACAGTGGCTAGCACACTAGCCTACTGGCCCAGTGGTTGGGTGTTCCAATCCCCATTTGAGGTGGAGTTTTCTTTTTTAACTGCCTGGGCTCTCTGGTCGACCCAGAGTAATATGGGTACTGTAAATGCTCTGGGAAATAAAGACGGCTAGCATGACATAGACTATATCACCAATTGAGTGCCAGTGGGTCTGTGGAACTGTGAGGCTAATGCTATAGACACAATGTGCCTCAAGATATGGGAAAAGGTCCTTAATTATTCTTACTGTCAGGATTTACATGTCTATCCTTATTGTCCAGATTGTAGAGTGACCCATTCTTACTGTCAGTATTTACATTTCTATCCTCATTGTCCAGATTATAGAGTGATCCATTCTTACTGTTAGGATTTACATTTCTATCCTTGTTGTCCAGATTATAGAGTGATCCATTCTTACTGTCAGGATTTACATTTAGATCCTTATTGTCCAGATTATAGAGTGATCCATTCTTACTGTCACGATTTAAATTTCTCTCCATATTGTCCAGATTATAGAGTGACCCATTCTTACTGTCAGGATTTACATTTCTATCCTTATTGTCCAGATTATAGAGTGATCCATTCTTACTGTTAGGATTTACATTTCTATCCTTGTTGTCCAGATTATAGAGTGATCCATTCTTACTGTCAGGATTTACATTTAGATCCTTATTGTCCATATTATAGAGTGATCCATTCTTACTGTCACGATTTAAATTTCTCTCCATATTGTCCAGATTATAGAGTGACCCATTCTTACTGTCAGGATTTACATTTCTATCCTTGTTGTCCAGATTATAGAGTGATCCATTCTTACTGTCAGGATTTACATTTCTATCCTTATTGTCCAGATTGTAGAGTGACCCATTCTTACTGTCAGGATTTACATTTCTATCCTTATTGTCCAGATTATAGAGTGACCCATTCTTACTGTCAGGATTTACATTTCTATCCTCATTGTCCAGATTGTAGAGTGACT
Organism: Cepaea nemoralis; assembly: GCA_014155875.1. Classification (NCBI taxonomy): domain Eukaryota; kingdom Metazoa; phylum Mollusca; class Gastropoda; order Stylommatophora; family Helicidae; genus Cepaea; species Cepaea nemoralis. Next base: position 164,020 of record JACEFZ010017449.1, on the reverse strand, counting down.
CATTCTTACTGTCAGGATTTACATTTCTATCCTCATTGTCCAGATTGTAGAGTGATTCATTCTTACTGTCAGGATTTACATTTCTATCCTCATTGTCCAGATTATAGAGTGACCCATTCTTACTGTCAGGATTTACATTTCTATCCTCATTGTCCAGATTGTAGAGTGATCCATTCTTACTGTCAGGATTTACATTTCTATCCTCATTGTCCAGATTGTAGAGTGATCCATTCTTACTGTCAGGATTTACATTTCTATCCTTGTTGTCCAGATTGTAGAGTGATTCATTCTTACTGTCAGGATTTACATTTCTATCCTTATTGTCCAGATTATAGAGTGATCCATTCTTACTGTCAGGATTAACATTTCTATCCTCATTGTCCAGATTGTAGAGTGATTCATTCTTACTGTTAGGATTTACATTTCTATCCTTATTGTCCAGATTATAGAGTGATCCATTCTTACTGTCAGGATTTACATTTAGATCCTTATTGTCCAGATTATAGAGTGACCCATTCTTACTGTCAGGATTTACATTTCTATCCTTATTGTCCAGATTATAGAGTGACCCATTCTTACTGTCAGGATTTACATTTCTATCCTCATTGTCCAGATTGTAGAGTGATCCATTCTTACTGTCAGGATTTACATTTCTATCCTCATTGTCCAGATTGTAGAGTGATCCATTCTTACTGTCAGGATTTACATTTCTATCCTTGTTGTCCAGATTGTAGAGTGATTCATTCTTACTGTCAGGATTTACATTTCTATCCTTATTGTCCAGATTATAGAGTGATCCATTCTTACTGTCAGGATTAACATTTCTATCCTCATTGTCCAGATTGTAGAGTGATTCATTCTTACTGTTAGGATTTACATTTCTATCCTTATTGTCCAGATTATAGAGTGATCCATTCTTACTGTCAGGATTTACATTTCTATCCTTATTGTCCAGATTATAGAGTGATCCATTCTTACTGTCAGGATTTACATTTCTATCCTTATTGTCCAGATTATAGAGTGATCCATTCTTACTGTCAGGATTTACATTTCTATCCTTATTGTCCAGGTTATAGAGTGATTGATCCTTACTGTCCAGATTATAGAGTGATCCATTCTTACTGTCAGGATTTACATTTCTATCCTTATTGTCCAGATTATAGAGTGATCCATTCTTACTGTCAGGATTTACATTTAGATCCTTATTGTCCAGATTATAGAGTGACCCATTCTTACTGTCAGGATTTACATTTCTATCCTTATTGTCCAGATTATAGAGTAATCCATTCTTACTGTCAGGATTTACATTTCTATCCTCATTGTCCAGATTGTATGATTCATTCTTACTGTTAGGATTTACATTTATATCCTTATTGTTTAGATTATAGAGTGATCCATTCTTACTGTCAGGATTTACATTTCTATCCTTATTGTCCAGATTATAGAGTGACCCATTCTTACTGTCAGGATTTACATTTCTATCCTTATTGTCCAGATTATAGAGTGATCCATTCTTACTGTCAGGATTTACATTTCTATCCTTATTGTCCAGATTATAGAGTGATCCATTCTTACTGTCAGGATTTACATTTCTATCCTGATTGTCCAGATTGTAGAGTGACCCATTCTTACTGTCAGGATTTACATTTCTATCCTTATTGTCCAGATTATAGAGTGACCCATTCTTACTGTCAGGATTTACATTTCTATCCTTATTGTCCACATTATAGAGTGATCCATTCTTACTGTCAGGATTTACATTTCTATCCTTGTCATCCAGATTATAGAGTGATCCATTCTTACTGTCAGGATTTACATTTCTATCCTTATTGTCCATATTATAGAGTGATCCATTCTTACTGTCAGGATTTACATTTCTATCCTTGTCATCCAGATTATAGAGTGATCCATCCATACTGTGAGGGTTTAAAAATTTAAAAATATATGTATATACCTAAAATAAAGATTCTCATTCTAATCCGGTAGAGAATGGAACAATAGTTGCTATGACAAAGGCAGCTTTTGCCATATAGAAAACATACTCATCGGTAACAAGCTATCAGCTGCCGTGAGAAAATAGTGTTGAAGTGCTTTAGAGAACCTATACTGTTATATGTATTTGAAACATGGACAATTAGCCGACAACCTGAAATGGCAGTGAAAATGTGGTTTCTGAGGAAAATGCTAAGCATACCATGGACGGGCAAAAAAAAAAATTTTTCCTCAAAAAAGCAAATGGAAATCATAAATTGATTAGAGACAATAGGTATAGATGGTCAAGATGTTTTTGACAAATTATGAGGAGAAATCAACTTGGTGACATCAGGCAGAGTTCATGGGAAAAGAGCAAAGGTGAAGGCAAAGAGATAAATACCTGGATAACGTGGCTACACAACATAATCAGGGCAAGACCCAAGACCAGACCCAAGACTGAGGATTCTATGAGACGACAAACCATGACCACCCACACTTATTGGCATGGCATACGATGAAGATGATGTTGTAAAGCATGGACTGCAGTGGCCACCAGGGACGCCAGATTTTCTTAGTATACTCTGGCTAAATGTAAAGCAACAGATGATGCGATGGTTGAAACTGACAGGAAAGAGCCTGTCACATGTGTTGCTTAGTACTAAAAAAAAGAGTCAAACTATGTCCCTTTATGATTGTATAGGTCAGCATGTTTTTAATGTCTTGCCTTTGTATTGTCTAGGTGACAAAAGAAATTGCCAAGACTCGTCACTCCATCCCTGGTGTGGGTTTAATCAGCCCTCCTCCCCACCATGACATCTACTCCATTGAGGACCTAAAGCAGGTACAGTCCTTAGATTTGTTTGTTTTCTTCCTTTGCTGCATTCAACTCCAGGCTTTTGTCATTCTGTACCAAAATACTCATCATACATTTATCGGTTACTATGTATATCATTTACTTTGCCTAATTCCATGTATCCCATGCATTTATTGGTTCCTCTATACAATAGTTACTTTTCCTAACTCCTCTAACCCTAACATCAGATGGAAGATATACAACAGAGATTAAGAGCAGAATAGGGCAGGCAAAAGCCGCATTTCAGAAAATGAAGAGTATCTGAATGTAAGAAAGAGAGTGCTGAAATGCTATATAGAATCAATTTTGCTGTATGGCAGTGAATCTTGGAATGTAAATGAACAAATTAAGAAGAAATTAGAAGCAACAGAGATGTGGTTCCTGAGACAAATGTTGCGAATTCCTTGGACTGCCAGAGTAACTAACTAATGACTGCCTGAAACAGGCTAATGAAACTAGAACATTATATACAACAATAAGAAAGAGACAAACATCTTTCTTTGGTCATGTGATGAGAAGAGAAGCATTGGAGAACATTGTGACAACTGGAAAGATCGAGGGGAAGAGAGGCAGAGGCAGACCAAGAGAAATGATGCTGGATGGATTGAGACGGTGGCATGGAGGAATATCAGCAGAGTTGATCCAGACAACCAAATACTGAGATCTGTGGAGAGCCATGAACGCCTACACCGGCTGGCAGGGCACTTGATGATGATGATGAACTCCTCTTTTCCCAGCCAGTTGTTACATTAACCCAATCTTTCCTAGTTACCTTAATCATCATCACATACCTTGCCAACTTGTGTGGTCAGTCATACTTCTCTTGCAGTCTTCAACCTAATGTATTAATTCATGTGCTGACACTTTTCCATGCCATGACAAATGGCTTTCAAGATTCTCCTGTCACTGTTTTCTTCTATCTCTCTTTCTACAATTATTCCCAGTTGTCACAAAATGTTACTGTCTTTCGCTTCTTATAATGTGGCCCCAAATTACAACAGCTTTTTTCTGATGTTTGTGGTACGTTGTCTTTATGTCCCATAACATTATTTTTTTCTTCTTCTCCTCCTCCTCCTGCTGCTTCTGCTTCTTCTTCTTCTTCTTCTTCTTCTTCTTCTTCTTCTTCTTCTTCTTCTTCTTCTTCTTCTTCTTCTTCTTCTTCTTCTTCTTCTTCTTCTTCTTCTTCTTCTTCTTTTTCTCTTTATCTCCCATTGGGGCATTGGTCCTAAAAAACTCACGCCAAGCTGTCCTATGTTTTGCTATCTCTTGCAGCTCTTTCTATGTCCTACCCATATAATTAATCTGCCTTTAATTCTCTTCTCTGTGTGTTTTTAGGTCTCTCACCATTTTGATGCACCTGACAGATCCAGACAAAGGAATGTCTAGTATATATCCTCAAGTTTTCTCTATGTTATATTCAGTGCCAGCATCTTTTTCTCGCTTCTTGATTCACTGAAATTTTAGTTGCACTCTTTTGTCCAGTTAATGAATGTTTTGTATCCAAACATTCATTAGTTGTCAAGTCACAACAGCTTGAGACAGACATTGTTATAGTAGCAACTGTCTGGGACAGAACACGTCCAATTATTACAATGGAAGGTTACAGTGTGGAAATATATTAAGTTAAAACAAGAATATAAGGGGGGAAAAAAACAAGCAAATAAAGCCAAAACAAGGAAACGAGAAAACAAACAAGAAAGAAGGTTCAAATTAAGAAAAAATAGTTTTCAGTAGATGTGTTGTGCCTATTTTACCTGTGAATCTTTTTATTTAACCTTGTTTAGCACTGTTAGTTTTGTTTTGTTGTTCTCATTTATAAAAATTCTTTATTGTAGCTTATTTACGACCTGAAGTCTGCCAATCCAAATGCACGTATTAGTGTCAAACTGGTGTCCGAGGTCGGTGTCGGAATCGTTGCCTCTGGTGTGGCAAAGGTAAACAGATCATGTTTGCTCGTCTGTTCTGTGGTTTACAATATTAGAACATTCTGGGGCTGTTTGTTGCTGTTGTTGTTGAATGTTGCCGTGTTTGTTGAATGTTGCTGTATTTGTTGAATGTTGCTGTATTTGTTGAATGTTCCTACTGGTGTTGAATGTTACTGCAGTTGTTGAATGTCGCTGATGTTGTTAAATGTTCCTGCTGTTGTTGAATGTCCCTACTGTTGTTGAATGTTGCTGTTAAATGTTGCTGTTTTTGTTGAATGTTGCTGTTGTTGTTGAATGTTGCTATTGTTATTGAATGTCCCTGCTGTTGTTGTTGAATATTGCTATTGTTGTTGAATGTTGTTGTTGAATGTTACTATTGTTATTGAATGTTCCTGCTGTTGTTAAATGTTGTTGTTGAATGTTGCTGTTGTTATTGAATGTTCCTCCTGTTGTTGAATGTTGTTGTTGAATGTTTCTGCTGTTGTTGAATGTTGCTATTGTTATTTAATGTTCTTGCTGTTGTTGAATGTTGCTATTGTTATTTAATGTTCTTGCTGTTGTTGAATGTTGCTATTGTTATTGAATGTTCCTGCTGTTGTTGAATGTTGCTGCTGTTGTTGAATGTTGCTGCTGCTGTTGTTGTTGAATGTTGCTGCTGCTGTTGTTGTTGAATGTTGCTGATGTTGCTGCTGTTGTTGAATGTTGCTGCTGCTGTTGTTGTTATTGATCCCAGTTGTTCACTTGTGTATTTAACAAATGCAAGTGCTCTAGCAGCAACCCACCATGGCTATGTAAAATGTTAGCACCATCACATTTTTATAGGCCTGAACTCAGGAGGAATGGGTGGCCAGTCCTTCCCTCCTCTAGCAAATGATGAGATCTGGCATTCAACCTCTGTGCCACCGCACTCATGTATTGTCAGCGTAACGTTCTAACCATTGACACTAACACACCCACTTCACTCTTGTATGACTTGAGGAATTGGGAACTGGTTATGTTAGTTAGTCAGTTAGTTAGTCCTTCCTCTTGAGCCTAAGGCGGCGCACAGGGCAGAAGTCATGGCTCTCCATGTCCAGCGATTTGCTGCTACCTGTTGTAGATCCTGGATGTTCACTTGGCCGTTGAATGAGCCTTCTCTGATGATGGTTCTATGCAGGGTCTCTCTTGGTTATGGCTTGGTCAATTTTCCCTTGGTTAGCCAGATCAGTGCCTTCCCAGGAGAACGAACGATCCATCAAACTTTATTTTCAAAGGTTACAAATTGGGCAGAGGAGCAGCTGGCCGAGTGGCTAGAATGCTGGATTCTCCTTCGGGAGACCCGGGTTCGAATCCTTGGTAAGGTGTGGAGTTTTTTCTGTCGGGGGCAAAATGAAAAACTCTAACCTGCACAGTTCATGGTGACTGCACTAGCCAGGCAGCCTTAATTCCTCAGGCTCAAGACCTCCCCTGCCATACACCGCAAGGTACTATATTGGCAGTAAATTTGACAAATTGGGCATGCAGGCCTGTATTACATTCGGCCCTTTCAGCCACTCATCTTTCGTACATCAATTATCTATTGTGCGTGTTACATTCACATAGGGGAAAAAACATTGTCAGATGAATGCCAGGAACATAAACAATGCATATTACCATGTTATCAGACAGGCAGGCAGGCAGGCGTGCACGCACGCGTGCTCGCACACACACACGCACACATGCGCACGCATAAATACATTCATACTTGCATACATACATACATCATTTACAGACCACCCACATAATAACACACAAATACACTCTCCCTCACATACACGTATACTCACTCACAATCACAAACTTTCAAAAATGTACTTATACATACATACATTCTCTCTCTCTATATCTGTCTGTCTGTCTGTCTGTCTGTCTCAGACTCTCTCTCTCTCTCTCTCTCTCTCTCTCTCTCTCTCTCTCTCTCTCTCTCTCTCTCTCTCTCTCTCTCTCTCTCTCTCTCTCTCTCTCTCTCTCTCCATCTGTCTGTCTGTCTCTTTCTTTTTCTTCATCTCTCTCAGAGGTCAAGAAAGGTTTCTACCAGCATGAACTCTAACCATGGCATGTAACTGCCCCTGTATCCCAGAAATGATTGCATGGTTGAGGTGTACAAATGAAGGCAGCTTCATTCACATGCCATTAAGGCAGACCAAGATTGTGCTTGTAAAATAAAGGCCCATTGTGCCTGCCTGAAGGCACATTGGCCATATGATGCCAGTGATCAGTTGCTGGTGCTACCACATGGTCAGTACTATGCTGGCCACCTGTACTTCCCTGCACATTTCCTGGTACCCATTTCAGGCTGGGTCTACCCCTGGACCACAGGTTTAAACATCTGCCCTGATGTGGATTTGAACCCTAGACTTCTGAGTTGGCAAGCAAGCAAGTCACTATGCTACCATTATACTGTTAGGCCTATATTTTCCAAGACCAGGTGACCCATGAGAGGTGTTGTGGTCAGTATTATACTGGCCATCTTTAATTTACCACAAAGCAAGGTTAGCTGAAGTACATACCCCACAGAGAGCTCTAATACTTAGACATGACAGGAACTAAACAAGTGGTCAACCCTTCAGACAGTGAGTTGATGGAGTATCTTAGTGTACAAATACCATCATGAATGAAGCATACACCAAGGCTCTCATCATGTGTGTCTCTTCTTAAACTGATGTTGAAAGACAAAAGAGGGATTGAGAAGAATTTACTATCCCAGAGAAATCATTTGTATCTATTTTATAAGGCTGGGTTAGTTCTAGATCAGTGGTTCTCAACCTTTTTTGGTCCATTCCCCCCCCCCTTTTCACCATATATTGAGAATGTCATTCCTCCCCTTTCGTATTTCCTCTCTATAAATTCCCCCCTCCCCCCACCCTGCCCCTACATAGTATACGTAAAAATGGAAGCTAACTTTAATAACACAAACTGGAACAAGTTTAGACGTCTACATAAAATGTGATTTGTGGGTCTACTTACGTTATAAGACGAATATCGGAAGGGTGAGGAGTACAGAACCGTAAAGTATAGAGGGAAAAACAATATCAAGTAATCGGTTCTTGTATTAACGCGATCTTGAAATAATCTTCATTCCCCTTCATTCCCAAAAATTATCTTGGTCGCGTGTGTAACCACTCATGTACATCCTGCTGTACACCTTTATTGGACTGAAAAAGTCTTTCATCCCAATGACTCTTTGAGTTGTCCAGACAGGTGGAAATCACTTGGCGCTAGGTCTTTTGCGAGTACGGGGGATGTGGTACACATTGAAAGTGGAGGTCACTGATAAAAAAATTTAAAAAAAACAACGGATAACAGAATGCTGCTTCTCTTTGGTGCATGTCAAAAGTGGAGCAGCCATCTTTAAACTGTCCTTATGACGTCACCATGTGCATCTAATCTGTGATGTCACATGCTTAACACTCTTAACAACAATATTGACAGGTTACAAGACAACGGCATGGTTGTTGTAATTTCTATCACACTTTTAAGGTTTTCATTTGAAGCTCCCTCGTATATGTACAGTCTCTTGTATGATTGCCTGTAACTTTTACCTGAGATTAGCACACAATTCACCTGACCCCACAGGGCAAGGCTGAGCATATTGTCATCTCTGGACATGATGGAGGCACCGGGGCCAGCAGCTGGACAGGCATCAAGAATGCAGGACTGCCCTGGGAGCTGGGCATTGCTGAGACTCATCAGATCTTGACCATGAATGACCTGAGGTCAAGAGTTGTCCTGCAGACAGACGGACAGCTTAGAACTGGTATCACAGATTTTATGTGTGTTTTAAGTGTTTATGGTAATGTTTTAGCTGACAATCAGGGTACTCGTAAAAAAAGTACCATAATACTGGCTCAGATAAGGGAAATGGGCACAAGGTCTCACGTACCTGCTGTGTGTCAAAAATAGATTGGCAGTTGGACATTGTAAAGACTAGACCATACATCACTGCTCTTCCACATTTTTATTATTTGTAAACCTATCCACTACTGTAAGAATGGAGAAACAAATTGTCTAGTAAACCGATCCACGATCCCAAGAATGGCAAACTACTGAACTTAGAAATGCCTAGTAAATAACAAACAGCCAACACTCACTGGCACCTTGCTGTCTTGACAGACGATGGTTTGTTACATTGTGCTTAAATAAAGGCATAAAAACTAGCTCTTGACGGGAACCAGAGATGGAGTTATATCTTTCCAAAACAAAAGCCTCGGCTGAATTTAGAGCATTGTGTTGCCTATACGGCATGATACCTCTCTCAGCCTGCCTAGTTTGCTCCAGAGGAAAAGCAACACCAATACATCCGAAACATGACAAACTGCAGAAGCTGCCACATCAGCAAAGCAATGGAACTTCCATCCTAGACCAGTTGCAGACCAAGGCTTTGGGCCTGATCTGCCCTGCCATGACATTTAGACTTTAGGTTGCATTTCTTGCACTAGGATACAGCCAATAGTAGCTGTAATTATTCACAATGTCTTGCAAATAACATTTAGTTTTATTTTCGAAACGCACCCATTACAAAATACTAGACAAGAGAGACAGAGAAAGATATATATGGAAACCATAATCAACTGGACAGTACATTATTATATTAGCAGTTTCCACTTGATCAGAATATCTCACGACAGAGAGAATTGAAGAATAATGATGACCGTTGTCTGCTCCAGACCAGGCTCCCAAGGAAGGAGGGAACCCAGTAGAAAAATATTTGTACAATGTGTGATTGTTGCTGACACATATTGAGATCACTGTCAGTATTATGGAGTTGATGCACAGTGCTGAAACCCTCTTATATGAAAAAGATTAGAGCAATTATTGAAGCTATAGTAATACTGACCTGCTTGATCTTTGAACGAGGATTGAATTCTGGGTTCTCAATGAGGTACCATTCAGGGTTCTCTCCTCCTTCACCTGTGTTGGATTTGGCACCAATCCTGTAAATGACAATAGATAAGCTAGAGTGTGATTTGATTGAGGTGCTACCAACACTCTTGTTTACCAACACTCATGGCATCTGTAGTATAAACCAGTACAAGAGCAAGTCAAGGGAAATCACTATCAAAACAAATTTTACATAAGCATTATTTTTCCTGTTTCAATAGAAGATAAACTGTCAAACACAACAATCACAGCAGGGATGATACCAACATGGTTGTCTAGATTATGGGAGAAGAAAGGTCTTTTACCATAAGTAACATAGGGCAAGCAAAGGCAGCATTTCAGAAAATGAAGAGTATCTTGTGCAATAAGACACTATCACTGAATGTAAGAAGGAGAGTGCTGAAATGCCATGTAGAACCAGTTTTGCTGTATGGCAGTGAATCTTGGAATGTAGATGAACAAATTAAGAAGAAATTAAGAAGCAACAGAGATGTGGTTCCTGAGACGGATGTTGCGAATTCCTTGGACTGCCCGAGTAACTAACAACGACTGCCTGAAACAGGCTAATGAAACTAGAACACTATATACAACAATAAGAAAGAGACAGACAACTTTCTTTGGTCATGTAATGAGAAGAGAGGCATTGGAGAACATCGTGACAACTGGAAAGATCGAGGGGGAGAGAGGCAGAGGAAGACCAAGAGAAATGATGCTGGATGGATTGAGACGGTGGCACGGAGGAATATCAGCAGCAGAGTTGATCCAGAAAACCAAAGACCGAGATCTGTGGAGAGCCATGAACGCCCACGCCAGCTGGCAGGGCACTTGATGATGATGAACTGCAGCTACTCATACAATTCTGATTTATATTGTTTTATAATTATCATGAAACTTCTAAGTCTAGTAATTAATATAGTGACAAGTAGTAATTTTGACATTACCTTGCTTATTTGCACCACTTAGGTAAGGATGTGATCATCGCTGGACTCCTCGGAGCTGATGAGTTTGGCTTCAGCACAGCCCCACTGATTGTGTTGGGCTGCACCATGATGCGTAAGTGCCATCTCAACACTTGTCCAGTTGGAATTGCTACTCAGGTGAGCCAGATTTTAGATTGATGAGTATTGAATCTTGGTTAGCTCTTCACATAATCTAATCCATCACATAACGAGGTGTGGTGACTAGTTCTCCCTTCTCACTAGCTTTCCTTTTCAGACACTTCCTACCTAATATTCTTGAGACTGGATGAACTCTTGAGCCATATTGGCCAGTGAAACCAGTCTTGCCAATGTTGAGCTTGAGCCCACATTACTTTCTTGGTAAGCATGCACTTTTATACACTCTCTCTCTCTGTCACACACGCACACTCACATACAAGACCAAAGCCAGTGCAGCACCGTACAAGGTGACCAAACTCTACAGATATCATCTTGTGAGTGTACTACCTCTTTAGCATATAGATGCCTCCTGACTTCTCCAAGCCTGGTTTCTTATCTTGCTTTCATCCTTTTATATTTTTTTTTTCATCTCTCCACATAACAAAATGGTTGTTTTCTGCAATTATAGACAAATAGCAACATAAAAAATATCTAGACTTTGTTCATGCAAATGTATTACTGAATCTACAGTATAGTAAGGAAACTAAATTCATCTCTTTTCATGCCATAAAATGTCTTGTATATGGTGCTAGCTGAATCATGTTAGACCAACCAGCACCGATGCCTGATATGGTCACAACTACACCAGCTGCCTTCACCTCACAGAAAATGTCCTGGCACCATATTAAGCTGGGCCAGCCTGGGATCCCAGATCAATGGAAAATATCCCCATCTCAAAAAGGATTTGAACATGTAACCAATGGGCTGGCAGGCGGGTATGCTAGCCATGGACTGCTGCAACTCCTCTGTATGGATAATATAAAATATATATGTTACCAGATTCTTTGTGTGTTCTCTGCCATTTAAGACATATGTTTTGCTGAGCTAAAGGTTCACGCTTTGTTATTCCCTTTCTTGTGCCTGTGTAGGATCCTGAGCTGAGAGCTAAGTTTGCAGGAAAGCCAGAGTATGTTGTCAACTACCTGTTCTTGCTGGCAGAAGAGGTGAGTTTGTTGATCATACATACTGATTAACATATTGTAGGATTCTAGGCATGTTATCAATGTGCCACATAGCATGTGTGTGGGTAGGTGGGGAAGGGGGGAATGAAACTAATGAATAGAATGACAGAATAACTCTGGAAAGTATTAAGATTGCATAAAGGTTTTGAATTGTGAAGACAGTAGCTAGCTGTGAAATTCCATGAGTGAGCGTTTTTTTATCTAAGGGTACAGAATTGGTAGGCCTTTATGCTTTTTATGCATCTTCAAAATGATATGTCCGGAATGAGTTCACCTGTAGATTTCATTAGCAGTGTACGGGTTATTGATTAGCAGAAAACACTTGGTGGCACCAGGGTTCAGTAAGTAAAGGACCCTTTTCCACACCTTGAGACATATTGAGTACATGGTGCGTGTCCGACTTTTTACACAATCGGCACTCAACAGGTGACTTGGCTGTTTTTACCCTAGGGCATTTGGGACATACCTGAACAGAAATCTATGTCTATCAATCAAGTGCCATCTCCACACTGAAGGTTCAGCTATAACAAGTCTCCAACACCCGCAGTCCTGTATCTTCATGGTGAACTCATGCCAGCTTCTTCCAGTCTGTCTCTTGATGTAGTCCACCCACCTATAATTGGTGGACCTTGATCTCATTCAGTAGTGTTTTCTTTAGTCCCAGTTTGTGAAGTATTTTGTTTATCTTCACCTCCTGCCATGGGGTTCTTACTATTATCTATATAACCACATTTCAAGTCTGGAAAACACAAGATTAGGCAGAGAGAGGGAACATGTCGTTTGGGCACCACATGTTTCTCTGAAGCTCTGCCCAGGCATTGTGATGGAATATTGGCCACATTCCAACTCACATACTTTGGTCTGTCAAGACTGCAAGGTGCCACTCACTCACATAACCACATTTTAAGTATATACATGAGTTAAAAGTTAGTTGCATATCCTTTGCAGATGCCGCAGTCAACTCCAGCATTTTTTGGCTATTTATGATTTCTTGGCAGGTTTACGTTTAGTAGTTTGTCATTGCTTTCTGAATATACATGAGTATATACGTGATAAGGCAGATGTGGTTGGGGCCCTTTGGAATCAGGTGTATAGTGCAGAAGAACAGATAAATCATCGCGGCTTGGAGAGAATGGTGCTACAGGGAGTGACCGGAAGATCTGGCCGACACAGACTCTGAGGAAAGGCTAGGCGGACACATAATCAGACTGCTACTGGTACCATTACGATTGGGATTTTTTACTGGTTATTGCAGATGAGTATGGAGCACGTATGTGAATGTCCCGAGTGAGGTGATGTCAGTCTTTGACTCAACTAAACTCACATTTTGAAAGCCTTGGGGCAGAGTTAATGTGAAGCTAAATTGTGGTTATTTTCAGTTTGTGTTTGTTTTGGTGCAGTAGGTCATAATGGGGAGGCATGGTAGTTTAGTGGCTAGACACTTGCCTGGTGGTTCTGGGTTCCATCTGCACCGGCGTGAATTTGGATTTTTACAATTGATCTGGGCTTCCACGTCCACCCAGCCTAAAATGGGTAGCAAGAAATGTCTAGGGAAGTAAACCTGGCCAGTGATAACTGACCAAATCACCCACTGAGGGTTGATTGATGTATGAAAAATTTGGGCTTGGTCCAAATCACCTTAAGGTGTTTCGAATTGCCCCTTACTTTAATTACTTACTAGGCCGTAGTTGGTTACTGCCCTGTCAGAATTCCAGATATTATGAAACATACCAACAATAGAATATTTATGGCGTGTAAATCTCACGCATGGAAGAGGAGGGAAAGCCACTATATTTATTTCACATAAAAAAGCTTATGAGAAATCACAAAACTAGATTAATGTTGGGGTGAATGTTCAGAAACTTTTACCGGGCTCCGACTTAATAACCTGATCTGAGATGATGTAATTATGATGTCTATCTAATTGATTGTTTGATTGATTGTGGTGATTTGTGTCCTGTTTATCTCAGGTTCGAGGCTACATGGCTCAGCTGGGATTCCGGACATTCCAGGAGCTGATTGGTCGTACAGACAAGCTCAAGTATAGTCCTGATCCAGCCAATGACAAAGCCAAGTTTCTGGACTTCAGCAGTATTCTCACCAACGCCCTAGATCTCCGACCTGGCACAAATATCAAGGGAGGCAGCGTGGCACAAGATTTTGAGTTTGACAAGCGACTGGCAAGTGCAAATATGATGTCTTATCATTTCAAATCGCTTTTAATGTTTTTTGTTTTCTTGATTCTTTATGTTGATAGTATATAAAATCTTGTACACATGAATAAATAGAGAAATCTCTAAGGCCAGTTACAGTGATGGACAAATACTCTAAAAGATATATTGTATGTATTCACAAAAGAAAATAAGATAATAGTAAAGAAATAGAGAATTAAGGGCACACCAGACAACAGAAAGATTTGATAGCTAAAGGCACACTGATTTTAAACCCATGATTCTGAATGATACTGTTGAGTGCTTAAGGAAACATGTGCAAATGCATCAACAACCATACTCTATGCTTTTTTTTTTTTCACAGTGTCTTTTGGGTCACAAGGACACTGCCTGTTAACCCTTTACAGGGCAGACGCTTGTCCGTTTTCTAGCCCTGAACGGGCAAGATTTTTTCAGGTTCGGTAAAATTTCGGGTCACGTTAGTAAAAACATCACAAATAAGGTGTTAGTCAACCGATTTTAGTTAAATAAACAACACAATGAAGGGAAAAGCATGCAGAATATGTTACTCACGTGATTGTTGTCGGTAATCCATATATGAACATAAATATTTACGAAATACGGCATGTTGTTTGTGATTTTCTGTCATCTATACAGCAATTTACATACACATTTTCAGAATCATAATCACTTTCTTTAAAGTCCGACTCAGACTGCTAATGCAAAGTAACGCTTTGCACTGATATCTAGCTCCGATTAATAGTCAACTTCGTGCCCTTTAATGTCATTTAAATTGAACAGAGCGAAATCTCGGCTATCACATGAAGAATCGCCAAAATCCATTTTGAAAAACAGCGTAAAAATCCCGAAAACTATCAAAAATTGTCCGTAAAAGTCCGTTCAAATTCATACTATCGCGTTTACAAATGGCGGCCACGTTGTCAAGCTGTCGGCGAAAGTAGCCATCGGAAGTGTCGGAAAGCCGAGAGATCGCATTTTTACAATGCATAATAGTATCGGCCGGAATCGGACGCTACGATCGTTTTATGGCATCGGCCGGAATTGGCCGCTGTGACCTGTAAAGGGTTAACACAATATTTCTATGATTAGAAATGGTTTCATCTTTATCAGATTAACAGCATTCAATGCAGTGCCATCTCCATTACGAAGGTTGGCTGCAATGGATCTTCAGCACCCTGTGTCTTTCACTGCTTTGGTGGTACACTCTGACATCATTTGCTGCTCGTGTATCTCTGAATGTTATCTATCCATTCATACCCTGCCTACCTCTTGTTGGCCTTACACTTGTCCCTGCATTATGGTTTCAATAGTTAAATTAATATTAAGAACCTATTGCACAACACCAGCAGACAACTGAGAACATGCATCTTTGCTGTGGCAGCATGTGGATGGGAATCGTGGACCAATTGACCATCATCTCATCTCGTCTCATCTCATCTCATCTCATCTCATCTCATCTCATCTCATCTCATCCCTCTTCTACCTTGCTGTGTCGAGGTGCTATATCCATTTGAGTCAGTCCGATTATACATCTTAGTATGAATGTTTTATTCCATCAAAATGTTATTATTCACCCAATCTTTATTCATGCAACCTTGATCATTTGTCTTATTTTATCAGGACAACAAGGTGATAGAACTGGCCAGGAATGTGCTTGATGGAAAGGAGAAACATGTTCAGATTGATTTGCCAATTTGTAATGTGGACAGAACCTTTGGGGCAACTCTGAGTTATGAGATTTCCAAGTATGAACTTTCATTGTTGTTTTCTTCATGTTAATACATACAACTCTGAGTTATGAGATTTCCAAGTATGAACTTTCATTGTTGTTTTCTTCATGTTAATACATACAACTCTGAGTTATGAGATTTCCAAGTATGAACTTTAATTTTTGTCTTCTTCATGCTAATACTTACAACTCTGAGTTATGAGATTTCCCAGTATGAACTTTCATTTTTGTCTTCTTCATGCTCAGTACTTACATCTCTGAGTTATGAGGTTTCCAAGTATGAACTTTCATTGTTGTCTTGGTCATGCTAATTCTTGGCACTTTAGTTGTGGTTAACAGTTCAGCTCTTACAGGATATGATGCTTTTCTCATGTTTACTGCACAGTTTTTTCCCTTTCTATGTTTTCATTGTTGTTGAGTTTAACTGACTCCATATATATTTATTTAACATATTATAATAAACCTTAGGACTTAGTGTTTCTTTCAAAATTTGTGCATGCAGGACTTACAGTTTCTTTCAAAATTTTTGCATGTGCAAAAAGTAATTTGGAAATCTTGAAACAAATTGTGCACTTACCTAAGGCATTTGACAAAGTATTTTTATTGCCATGTAGTCTGACTGCTATATTTTTGTTGTGCTTCTAGCAGCAAAGGCAACAATAAAAAAGAACACTAACTGGATCAATAATTTCTGGTTTTCACATATTTGTACGAAACAATCTCAAGACAATGACACTTAAAAACTATCAATCTCTGTATCAACTGTATCAACCTCTAGTCATCATATCACAACACAGACAAACAAAACTCCAAATACTCGTCTTCTGAAGACAGTGACACTAAAAACTATCAACCTCTGAATCAATCTCTAGTGATCATATCACAACACAAACAAAACTCCAAATACCCTCTTCTCTTTTATTCATCATCATCATCATCATCACCATCATCTTGTAGCAATCCCTTCACCAAATTTATGAGGCTTGTTGACCCCACAATTGTGTTGGTTAGAAAAATGCCAACCCCATCACTACTGAAGATAGAACCGCTGGAGGTACAGAGTTTGTACGGAGATAGAACCGCTGGAGGTACAGAGTTTGTACGGAGATAGAACCGCTGGAGGTACAGAGTTTGTACGGAGATAGAACCGCTGGAGGTACAGAGTTTGTACGGAGATAGAACCGCTGGAGGTACAGAGTTTGTACGGAGATAGAACCGCTGGAGGTACAGAGTTTGTACGGAGATAGAACCGCTGGAGGTACAGAGTTTGTACTTTGTGTGTTATTCTTGGCAGGCATCTTGTTGCTGTGTGGAGAGACGTCTAGTCGAATGGGGTAAAACTTGGTGCAGTGAAGTCAGTCTGGACTACAGAAGCAAACATTTCTGGACTAAAAAAAAAAGCAGACATTTCTGGATCACAAAGGCAGTTTCTGGACTGCAGAAGCAGACATTTCTGGACTTGAAAAGATCTTTGACTGTTTTAATGTCTGTGTGTTGGAATACCAACTCAGTCATCATATAAATAATACAGTTTGTTTAATATCATCATATAATAATACAGTTTGTTTAATATCATCATATAATAATACAGTTTTCACTGAAATGAGGCATAGAACACATTGAGAAGTCTGACCTCAAATTGTGCTGTGTTTGTTTTACATGTTGGTATTGTTTTGGTAACCACAGACGAACTGTTGAGGCTGGACTCCCTCCGAAGTCCATTGAGATCAATCTCAGAGGCTCGGGAGGCCAGAGTTTCTGTGCTTTCCTGGCTAAAGGTGTCAGTGTCTACCTGGAAGGTGATGCCAATGACTATGTTTGTAAGGTCAGTACTGTATGTTTTGGTCGTTGCATGTGTTTAATGTGTGCCAATGACTACGTTTGTAAGGTCAGTACTGGATGTTTTAGTCATTGCATGTGTTTAATGTGTGCCAATGACTACGTTTGTAAGGTCAGTACTGTATGTTTTGGTCATTGCATGTGTTTAGTGTGTGCCAATGACTATGTTTGTAAGGTTGGTACTGTGTGTCTGTCCTTGTAATGAACTACATCTGTTTAGTTTTCACCAATGACTATTTTTGTAAGGTGAGTACTGTACGTCTCAGTCTTTGCATGTGTTTAGTTTTTTCCAGTGACTAGTTTGTAAGGTCGGTTCTGTATGTTTCAGTCTTTGCAATTATGTACATCTGTTTAGTTTTTGCCAATGACTATGTTTGTAAGGTTGGTACTGTATGTTTCAGTCTTTGCAATCATGTGCATCTGTTTAGTTTTTTTTTTTTATTACTATGTTTGTAAGGTCGGTACTGTATGTTTCAATCTTTGCAGTGAAGTACATCTGTTTAGTTTTCACCATTGACTATGTTTGTAAAGTCAGTACTATATGTTTCAGTCTTTGCAATGATATGCATCTATGTGGTAATATAGATGAAACTATCTAATTTTAGGGAGCATTTTCACCTGGTGGCTTTTTTCCTGCTGACATGGGGGTCATGGGCTCAAATTCACATCAAGGCAGTTTTCACATTGATCTGGGCTCCCAGGTCGACCCAACTAAAATGAGTACCAGAAAATGTCTGGGGAAGTTAAGGTCAATCAGTGTGGTACTGACCCCATCACCTCTCGAGTGCTTGTTGGTCTATAAAAAAATATAGGTCTAACATCATATACCCAGTACGCTGAAGGTGTGTGAAAGGACTCTTTACTTACAGCATCGTTCTGGGCATACTTTTATGACTGCTGGTTAGTTAACACTTCTATAGTTTTTCAGTGTTATGAACACTACTAAGGTGTGTGAAAGGACCTTTTATTTACAGCATCATTCTGGGCATACTTTCATGTCTGCTGGTTAATATACACTTCTGTAGTTTCTCAGTGTTATTCATAATTCAACATGTTCATACCACGGTGTGGATATACATCATCATCATAGAATTAGCCCAGAAGAAGAGCTGGTTTCCACTGGGTCATGTAGGGGGGTAGTTCATCAAGCCCCCGGGAAGGTTAACCCGGTCAACAAATGCCCACAGAAGTCCGATGGAGTCGGCCTAACGGTGCAAGAACGCAGCTCTGCTGTAAACAGGCACAACGCAATCACGTCCGGAAAAAAAAAAACGGATGAACACAGAAGAAGAAGAAGTTCCTCAAGCTGTGAGCTGGGTTTACTAATAAGCATGGGTTATCATACCATCTGACACAATCACTATTCTCAGGTCAGGTCTGTGTCCTTGTTCTGATTATACAGTGTTTCAGGCATCCAGATATTTCTTTCTGTCTTCCTTTTACTCTTGTCTCATCAAGTTTGCCAGTTACTAAGTTTTCAAGTCAATTTCTCCTCACAACATGCTCAATAAATCTTGGATGTTTGTGTCTAATATCTCTAATGAATGGACAGAGTTCATCTGTTTCTTGAAGGGCTGCCTCTTTTATTTTTCTGTCTGTCTGTGTTATCCTTTGTATGTCCTTACTGTGTGACATATAAGGTAATGTTAACGGAACCCTAGTCATTTTTTTTAAATTTTGTTTTATTTATTTATTAATTCCTTATATATTGTTATCTGTGTCAGTTTTATTATGTTTAATTGTTATAAAGGCAAATATTGTTTCTTTTGTTGTTGATACAGACATTTTATTGTTGAAACACCAGATATGTTTTAATATCTTTTTGTTAGGTCTCATTTATATGCTTCTTTGCTGCTTTCTTTCATATATGTTTATCCATTATGTTATCAGTATTACGAAGACAACCAAGGAGCATAACAAAATCTTATTTGTTGGATGTAATCTGCAGAGTTTGTATTTGTTTTGTCTCTTCCAGCCTCAACTTACCTTGTTTGTTGTTGTCTAAATGTGAACACTTGCTAACTCTAGTCCTCACATCAATTCCACTGAGCTCATGTGATCATTACCAGGGTCTGTCTGGAGGTGAGGTGGTGGTTGTACCCCCAAAGACCATGCCGTCCTGCTTCAAGACCGAAGACAACATTGTTGTGGGTAATGTCTGCCTCTACGGAGCCACATCAGGGAAAGCTTTCTTTAGAGGTCAGGCAGCCGAGAGATTCTGTGTGAGGAATTCTGGAGCTATTGCAGTGGCCGAGGTGAGCCTTAGCAAATTAAATGAATACTACTGGCTGTCAGGTATAAACCATAAATATTGTCTTAAATGTTTCCTGAAGACTCTGTGATTTCCCTCACATTAAACAGCTTCTTATCTCTTTGTTTCTGTATTGTATCTTTGATGTAAGGTTTTTAGGGTGAAAATATGTAAAAATGGAGATTCAAAACAATGTAATCCCTTAGTGAATATAAACACAGAAGCAACAAACAATATCATCATCATCATCATCATCATCATCATCATCATCATCATCATCAAGTGCCCTGCCAGCTGGCGTAGGCATTCATGGCTCTCCACAGATCTCGGTCTTTGGTGTTCTGAATCAACTCTGCTGATGATATTCCTCCATGCCACCGTCTCAATCCATCCAGCATCATTTCTCTTGGTCTGCCTCTGCCTCTCTTCCCCTTGATCTTTCCATTTGTCACAATGTTCTCCAATGCCTCTCTTCTCATCACATGACCAAAGAAATCTGTTTGTCTCTTATTGTTGTATATAGTGTTCTAGTTTCATTAGCCTCTTTCTGGCAATCATTGTTAGTTACTCTGGCAGTCCAAGGAGTTTGCAACATTTGCTTCAAAAACCATATCTCTGTTGCTTCTAAAGTTTTCTTAATTTGTTCATTTACATTTCAAGATTCACTGCCATACAGCAAAACTGATTCTATATAGCATTTCAGCACTCTCTTTCTTACATTCATTGATAGTGACTTATTGCATAAGATACCCTTCATTTTCTTAAATGCGGCTTTTGCTTGCCCTATTCTGCTCTTAATCTCTGTTGTACATCTTCCATCTGATGTTATAAATGCCCCTAGGTATTTACAATTATCCACTTGGTTAAGAATTTTCCCTTTTATTTCTATGTCAATAGGTTGTAACATACTGTTTTTGGTTTGTGTTTTTACAAATGAAGAATTTGTTTCACAAACATGAATGTATTCTTCATGGGGGTGAAAATCTGACAGTATATGAATAATGACCAGTGGATAAAGAGGTGAGGAAAGGACCCTGGTGCTAGACAGGACAGATATTGAGAAAACTTGAGAATAGTATGACTAGAAAGTCCTCATTTTTTGGTGAGTGTCTAGAGTAAATGCTAGAGTAAAGATGTCACTTAACTCTCAAAGAGGTCAATATTTGTGGTGGACAATTAGAAGCCAGGAAACAAGCTAGTAATTTTCATAAATTGTTTATATCATGTTCCCCCAGGTTGTTTCACCTTGTCTATATACTGTTGAACCAGTAGAACATTTATGTGCCCTGTGCTAATTCACATCTTTCATGATGCATTGTGGGGAGCTGCAGTTTATATTCTAGTGCTGGCTAAAGTGCACCTGAGCCAGTTTATTGTGTTTATGTCTGTCCCTCTGTCCCTCATGGTCTTCCCCATTTTCCGTTACCTGTTCTTCTACAGTTGTAGGCATACAGAGGTAGTTTTGGAGTCTGTGATCTCATTAAATGACCAAATCACTTTTTTCTCTGTCCTTTATAACTATGATCTGCATCAGTTTAGATATGAAAATAAATTGTGGACATAACTAACTTTCAACTGGAACTATTTAAGGAAACTCAAATACATAGAACAATTCAGCACAAAACATGTGTAAATCCTACGTTCTTTATCCCTTTACAGGGCAGATGTTTGTCTGTTTGTAGCTCTGAATGGGCAAGAAGAATTTTCAGGTTCTGAAAAATTTTGGGTTACGTTAGTAAAACTATCACATATAAGTTGTTAGTCAACAGATTTTAGTCAAATAAACAGCAAAATGATGGGAAAAGCATGCAGAATATGTTACTCATGTGGAGGTTGCAGCTAATCCATACATGAACACAAATATTTACAAAATATGACACAATGTTGGTGATTGTCAGTCATCTATACGGCAATTTACAAACACATTTTCAGAATTAGAATCACTTTCTTCAAAGTCTTCAAAGTGTCTATGTACACTGCCCACGCTGGTATCACTGATATCTAGCTGTAATTCAGTCATCTTCGTGCACTTAAATGTCATTTAAATTGAACCCAGCGAAATCTCCGCTATGACTTGAAGAATCATTGAAATCCATTTTGAAATACAACGCGTAAAACCTCCCAAAACTATTTTTAAAAAGTCCGTTCAAATTAAAAATAAGCACTCGCAAATTGCGGCACGTTGATCGGCGAAAATGAAAGTAAACAATCAGAAGCCTCGGACAGCCGCGAGATCGCGTTTTTACAATGCATAATAGTAATGGGCAGTTTCAGACGTTCTGCACGTAACGGGGTCCGGACATAAATGGACGATTTGCCAGGTAAATGGTTAAGAGTTATACTCATTCACCATTCATAAGATTATCTCCAATTCTTAAGATCATTCACCATTCATTATCAATGTTTGCTACAGGGCTGTGGTGACCATGGTTGTGAGTATATGACAGGAGGTAGTGTCATTGTCCTTGGACTGACCGGACGTAACTTTGCTGCTGGCATGTCAGGTGGCATTGCTTACTGCTATGACAAGTAAGACTTTATGTGTCAGTCAGTCATCAATCAGTCAATCACTTCCTCCATAAAGCAAGTGAGCTGCTGCTAGTCTCCAACATTTTCTATCTCTTGCTTTAGTAGTACATGCTGGACAGATTCTGTTCATCCGCCTCTTAATGTAATCCTCCCACTTATACCACTGCTTAAACTTTGATCACTGCTTTAAAATATTCTCTTTATTAAAGTTTAAATAACAGTGTCATGTATTTTAATGTAACCTAAATGCTTTGTAAAGACTACATGTCATGGCAGGGCAGACCAGGCCCTAAGCCTTGGTAGGCAACTGGTCTAGGATGGAAGCTTCGACAGGCGGACAGTTAGAGCATAGCTTTGCTGATCCAGCAGCTTCTGCAGCTTGTCTTGTTCCAGACGTATTGGTGTTACCTTTCCTCTGGAGTAAACTAGGCAGGCCGAAAGAGAGATCATGCTGCATGGGCAACACATGGTCTCTACATTCAGCCCAGGCTTCATGTTATGGAAAGGTATAACTCCGTTTTACAAACTGTCTCTGTCAAGACGGCAAGATGCCAGTCAGTCAGTCAAATGTTTTGTATCTTTTTTGTATTTCTTTCATAGCTTTATTTTCATTACCTAAGACCGTACATTTGTTTATTTTTATGAAATGTGTCCTGTTCTTGTGAACATTCACATTTTTAGGACTAGTACTCAGTTTTCCTAATGCTTGCACATTGTCCATGCTTCTACACCAGACGACAGTGCTTTGTGTGTAACATGTAACTATTCTGATTCTATGATAATGTTTATCTCTTTCGCTTTTTATTGTTATCTGTTTCTGACCTCTCTCCCAGGCTGAAGATGTTCACACAGCGCTGCAATAAGGAGTCTGTTGAATTATTGCCCCTGAACAACAAAGATGACCTTGACTTTGTCTTCAACCTTCTGACAGAATTCCAGACAGCCACAGGATCAGTAGTTGCCAAGTTCATTCTGGATAACTGGAATGAAGAACAGAAGGAATTTGTTAAGGTATTTTACAACATCTGTGCTGGGTAGTTATATAATGAGTTTAAAGCTAGATGATTTATGATGAAGAATTGGTACTGCACTCGCCACATCCTGTAAGTGCTCAATCGCTGCTAGCAGAAACGTGGTTGTCGAATGGAAACATAAGTGGTCTCGTTGAGTTCACAGGAGCCTACACACTGTCTTGGCCCAACTGATGAGATTGTGATATGTACAACTGGTTCATGGGGATGCAAGTGCAAGAGACCCACAAACTCATTAAGATCACGTATATTTATTGGAGAGTTGATGTGGTTTTATGCCAGTTGATCTCAAAGCCTCATATATGTGGTTTTGTGTGCATTGTTGGGTGATTTATTGTACTTACACACACATAATGGTTTTACCTGCTACACAACAAGGCAACATAATGTAGCCAAGTGCACCGCAGGCATTTGTAACACATTGGTAAGTATTTGTGTACCTAACCATAGAGAAGAGTTGACCCAAGAGCCTGTATTGGTCAAAATATACAACCCTGCCATCCCTGGGGATTGAGCCAGGATTATTGTGTTGATCATCTCGTCTTATCTTGTTCCTCTTGTGCCTTATGGTGTCGAGGTGAAGCATAAACAGTGGGAGAGATTCCCATGGACTCTTTATTCCAGCTGTCTATCATTCACGTGGTCGGCCTCTACTTCTGGTTCCATTTAGTCTGTACACCATTGCTTGTTGTGGTATACTGTCAGTTGGTAGCCTAGTTATGTGGCCGAACCATTTAACTAGCTGTTTTCTAATGATATCTAGAGCTGCTACAACCCCCACTTTAGTTTAATCATTTCTGATTTCTCTCTTCTTGATACATTGAGTATTCTTATCAGGAATCTCATTTCCATTGTTGTTATTTTTATTTTCTCTTTTTTGGTCATTGTCCAGGTTTGGCATTGGTGGCATTAGAATTGGTAGGAACATTGTGTTGAGTGCTTTTTTTTAAAGTATCCACTGTTATGTGTTTGTTCTTTAGTATTGGTGCTATTTGCCCACTGAGTTTGTTGCCTTATTGCATCTGTTCTCGGTCTCTTCGTCTGCATTTGTTTGGAATATTGTTTTAGACATAATTGCATTGTGTCTGTTTACAGTAGAGCTGTGATGTTTGCACCTTTCAGTCGACATATCTGACTTCGTGAGGCATTTGTTGACCTGGTTACCTTCCCGAGTATTTATTTGCCATTTGATATTATACTTCCTAAGTAATTGAAGTTATTTAAAAAAACAACAAAGATTAATCTAACAGAACACTCCCTGAAACTAGTCACACATTTTTTTTTAAAGCGACTAGTTTCAGGGAGTGTTCTATTAGATTTTCTTCTTTGGTGTTGATATGTGAGTGACTTTACCACTACAGCTGACCAACAAATAATATTGGAAAAGTGAATGCACATTTTAACGGATCTTTTTTTGTAAATGCAGGTGTTTCCTTACGAGTACCAGCGTGCTCTGGTAGACCTTCAGAAGGAGGAGGAGGAGAGACTGGCAGTTCAGAAAGAGAAAGAGGCCAAGCTTGCCAATGGAGATTTGAACTTACTCAATTTATCCATTGGAGATCGAGAAGGAAAAGGCTCACTGTCCAACATGTACGTTGAGGACATGATCAACAAACTGGAGGATGAAGATGTATGCTTATTAGAGTGGATTAGCAGTTCTTGTTATTGTAAATTACATTGATTTTGTAATCACTGCATGATTATTAGAGAAAATATGTAAGTTTTAAAATATTATAGACTAGCTGACCCGGCCCGGCTTCGCCCAGCCCCTGGCGGGGATCTATCTATCTATCTATCTATCTATCTGTCTGTCTGTCTGTCTGTCTGTCTGCTTGTCTGTCTGTCTGACCCGGCCCGGCTTTGCCCAGCTCCTCGTGGGGAGCATCTCATTTAATTCATATAAGTAGTCATATAAGCTCCCGTTCCCGACTATCTGTCTGTCTGTCTGTCTGTCTGTCTGTCCGACCCGACCCGACTTCGCCCAGGCCCTGGTGGGGAGCATCTCATTTAATTCATATAAGTAGTCATATAAGTTTCCGTTCCCGTTCCCGACTATCTGTCTGTCTGTCTGTCTATGTATCTGTCTATCTATCTGTCTGTCTGTCTATGTTCAGCCCGTTCCCGTTAAAAATATAGATAGAATAGAAGAATAGATAGATTGATAGTAGAAAATATGATTGGAAGAGATCTATCTAACGTAAACTTACCAAGATATCACGAACAGCCAATAAATGGTGGGCGGTGGGTTGACTGCAGAGTACTGCAAACGATATGCAACTAACTTTCTCTCACAAAAAATTACTTTTTTTTAAACAAACGAAAATCTTTATTTTCAAAGGGTTAAGAATTGGGCACGCAGGCCTGTCCTACATTCTGCCCTTCTTCTCTATTTCCTCTCATACATTCTTTCATTCAACATCTCTTATGAAGCAATTCTTTGACAACAAAAGAACAATAAGCATTAAAATGCATGAAAAGTAACTCATTAAGGAATTGTTTAACATGGGCATCATAAATACCCAATGTGGGTGTAACGCGCCATACATATGAGAATGTTAACAAAAATTAATGTGCTGTTGAAGAAAAATAAAAAAATGAGTTAGAACATTTTCACTATTTAAATAGATGCATTATTTTTATGAAAACTTTGAAAATGCCTTAAAGATTATATTTCTTATATATCATTATTTATTATAACTCATATGCCTGTAAATAACTGTAGACAAACTGTTTATAAATCTTTGAAAACAATGCAACAATCTATATATAAAATATATAGCAATGCTATTAAAAGTTATGCCTGTAACGAGTTCACCTTGGGTAGTCAGAGTGAACCACACCCGAGGTGTCCCTGGCACTCCCGTGTATTCTAGCCCCAGGGGTTGGACAGGCAGATACACATTTTTACTCTGTGGTTGATCTCATATTAGTTAATTATGTCTACAAGCCCCTCCAGATTCTAGACCCCCACTAACTACCTACACCTGTGGAACAATGAACACTTAGGCATCGTCCGAGACCACACTCAATCATTATACAAAGAGCAAGTCAACGTACATAAAGTTTATTCTACCCTTGAGAATATAGAACTGAAATGAATATCCTGATAGAATAATCTATTTACACAAATAGAAGATAGAGTAGAGACAGAATCAGAGATATAGTTGTCTTCATCGAGTTGAGAAGTAGATTGGATGCAGATGTCCCGTCCAGTCGGTCCGCCACTCACCCGGCTTCCTTCCAGTGAGATGACTAGAACCTTGGAGACCACTCCGTCTCCAGAGCGTGGATCCACAACAATAGAGTCACTGCTGGACCTCACTTCACTGGACCAACTGCATCTGTATCACTCCCACGGAGTCACTGTTAATACAGTTCTCGAACAACACTGGTTGGGAGACAATCCTCCTGGACTTGACTCCAAGTATTCGAGACTTCGATGAACATAAGTAGTCACTGACCAATCGAATGGTCTGTCAATCATAGCACAGTAACACTGCTGAACGAATATGTCAATGACCAATTCAATGGTCCCTTCCTCACATCACAGTAACACTGATGGGAGAATATGTCAATGACCAATTCAATGGTCTCTCACAGTCACACTGCTTGTAGCATCAGATATGGCAACTGAAATGTCCCGGAGTCCTACTCGAACACAGTTTATAATCTTCATACTGAGACAGTACATTATTAGAATCAGACATCTATTTCACGGAAACAATTCAGGTTGGACTATAATCCATAGTCCCTTCCACCTGGTAACACTTGCCACAAGTCAATAGCTGGTGTAGTTCTCAAGACCTGCCACTATAGCTGTCCAAAGAACCATTCAAGTGTCTGAAGATCATTTACTTCCGCGTTTAGGCAGAACCACCGTAATAATATACGGTCAGGTGTTTCCTTTCGTTGAGCATGATTACTCAAAATGCTGAAATATTCCTGGCTGAAACAGAGTATCTTCTACTATAGAAAAACATCACAAACCATCCCATCCCACACGTGCACCTTCAGGGCACTGGTATTTCTTGATGCACCCCTTCACGCATGGTGAATCACATTGGGTACATGGTGTGGTTGAGTCGGGCGTGATAAGTAAAGAACTGAACCCTTCGCTGTGTCACACGAAGTGGTTTCCTGCCAACGACAATTATAGTTGACTGGTTCCTCAACAGGCAAACTCCTGAAAAGGAAGAGCGACCGGTGAGAGTATACTGGCCCAAACATTAGTCCACATGCATCCTACCAATAACTAGTAAAGCATGTGTTCACAAATGTTAGCTGGCCTCAGAGAACAGCCTGTCAAACAGAGCAAGGAATCAGAATGACGAGTCTGATCGTAGGTCTCACCTATCCCTAATCATCTACCAGTCGTCGCTAACGTCAGTAGTGATAGTAGGCTGTTATCATAGTTCTAATTTAATCGAACTAAACAAACAGGTAAAGAGTCCCTAGACTCGTTCCTAACATCATCAATGTTCATTAAGAAACATATTACTGATCAATATACCATCCCTCGGGATATAGGAATAGTACATGATCACATCCAATATGTACACAAGCCTGTTTGCTGGTGGGACCTCCTGCCCACGCCATAGCAAACTCTTCTTATCAGACTCTGCCTTAGAGTCAAGAAGCCTTCTTGAGAATACATGTTCCCCACATGTTCCAAGGGTAATGTTCCAGTTCAGCCCTCCCAAGTGGTTTAGCCTTGGCTCGGACCGAACTTCATCGTTGGTTTGGCCCACCAACCTATACTTTCATAACTTGCTTTCACTTCTCCCATATCCTATATTTCCCCAGTCTCATACAGCTTCCTTGCATCCTTCCATACTTCCAGCACCTTAGCATTCACTCGCACTAGTGCCAGTATGAAAGAACAAGATAGCTCAGACAAGATTTCAGAACGCATATGTATATCGCGACGGCACGCAGTGTTATCACGGAATTACTCCAGGAAGTATCACATGTCATGACCTAATATATATATACAATGTCACATTATATATATATATATATATCACCAAAGCAAACTTACCTTACCACAGAAATCCGGTGTTCCACACAATGAATTCACTATTAAGTTACTACACAATAGTTACATCATTCCTGGTGGCACAGAACTAAGTTCTTCCATTACTTAGTAACTAAGCACAATTTTGTCTGAATCTCCACCTACCTACTTACCTGGTTTTCTAATCGTTCTTCTGGCTTCAGCAACTGACTGCCATAAATCTAAGTTTCTATCAGGCACAAG
Source organism: Cepaea nemoralis (assembly GCA_014155875.1). Lineage (NCBI taxonomy): Eukaryota > Metazoa > Mollusca > Gastropoda > Stylommatophora > Helicidae > Cepaea > Cepaea nemoralis. Next base: position 135,422 of record JACEFZ010017449.1, on the reverse strand, counting down.
TAACTATGTTTTATTCTAACACAGCAACCTAATAGATGCAACGATTGGCAATATATGGTACATATATTTTGAACCCAGATCGCCCACATCGCATTCCGGCGTTCCTAACAGCTGATTCGCGAGCACACAGTAAACAAATCCATGATTAGCCGTCAACTGCGTTATCGATCGGTTTGCTCATTAGTATGCAAGGACATCCGCATAGGTAATGAGGTGAGAACATTGGCGTGTGGTACACACTTACAAAGTTAAATGATTTAAACAAATATGTACCTGAATGTTGAAAACCAGCTTTCCAGTCAGCTTCAGAACTGTTCAAGGGCTTCTCAGCTTCCTTTCCATAACAGTCAGCCGAATCATGGTTGAGGTGAGACGCAACACAAAAATGGCTCACATCAGGCCTGCGTCTGCTCTCTCCGAGCAAAAGTAAGTGAATGACTGGTTTAGCCAATTTCCCCCTTCGTGCCGACTCAATGCGCACGAGAAGCGAGTGCTTCTTGAGAAAAGACACTTTCTCGGGAACCCGTCATTCCCCGCCTAGAATTTCTAGATCTCTCTGCACGAGAATTTAGAGCGATACCCAGCCTCACAGGTCACTCGAATTCCGGTGTTTCGAGAAGATTCTAGATAGTAATTCCTCCATCGGCTTCCCTCAGTCTATTTTTAGCTGGGCAAGTCCCCCGATGACGCGCCAAAATAGTGTGGGATCCTTACGACCCAAGACAGATAAACGCGTTTCGTCACAATGCCCCTTGAAATAACTTTTCTTAAGTTAAGTCCCCTCGCTATATATAATTGATAAGGTAAATTTAAATATTAAATTTTAGTAAGTAAATAGCTGATTGTACACTAACAAACTATGACAGTTGGCTGCATGGGAATGAAAAGAAAACATGTAGAAAATTTCATCTCAATCGGATGGACCATTCGCGAACGCATCAAATACATCCGGATACACATTGCCTTTTATAGATATAGATTATATTGATTTTATAAACAATGTTTGAACATCGGAGGGTATTCATGCAATTCTATTTATTGTCAAGATAGTAAAGTAAACAAGTACAGTATTAAAGTAAGCAGGTACAGTAAAGGACCCGTTTGCATGTCTTAACCCTACCAGACCTGAGGCCCTAACCCTAATTGTCCCGTATACCTGGGCTCCTGAGCATTAAAGAGAAAAAACCAACATGATGTAGAAAAATGTTAGTTACATGCAAACAAGTGGTTAGAATAAGATGTAACTTGGAGACATTGTAGAAAATAAGTCTGCCTTTCATCTAGTGCCGATATTCCACCTTTGTGTGCCAATCCAGTCTGAATAAACCAAAATATCAATCACCTGTTGGACTGTGAAAAGCCTAGACCTACTTCGCCTTCTTGTTGAAGTGCTTGGTTGTGAATTTTCATAAATTTTTCTCGTTAATCCACACAAAGTCAATTCAAACCTATGGGGGAAGACATTTGCAATGGCTAAACATGAGTTTTGACCACGATTGGTTGGTTATTTTTAGTTTGTGACACATATTTATCACGAAATAGGCAAAATGCCGAAAATTAGGGACAGCGGTATAGCGGCAGATTTGGAAATTTCCTAAAAATCGGTACAGCGGTCTGGTAGGGTTAAGACATATTGAGCATAAGGTACTATATTTTTATGGAGTAAGCTTCACTCCAGGAATGATGTGGTCAGTACCCAGCCACCTGTCTGCACTTCCCCAGACATTTCCTGGTACCTGTTTTAGACTTGGTCGACCTGGGGGGGCTAGGTCAGTTTTTGAAATCCGCCTCAGTGTGAATTCGAACCGATGACCACCGGGTCGGCAGACCTAGCCACCATGCAACCATGGCTCCTTCTGTTTATTTTATATTACACTATCTTTGTTGCTCAGATTACGTTGATTTTATCAACAATCTGTTTTATAAACGATTTATGATCAAAACTTACGTAATATCAATATCATTTCGACAAAACCATAGAAATAGCTAAGGATTTAATTTTTCTAATATAAAACAGTCTTCCTGGTCTAGGGGTTACATGACTTTCTCCGTAATCCTGTATACTCTCGTAAGTAACGCGATGTGCATGAGAATTGGTAGCAGTTCTCTCCACGTCTGTAACTTACAGGGTATGTGAGCCGATCACTCAGAAAGCATTGGCAAACTACTGAGCGTAATCTTGCCAAGAAATCAACAATCAGCTGAAAGATGCTGATGTTGACAGTGATTTCCTGTAAAGGATATGCGAAAAACAAAAATATAAAACGAAAATAAATCGACCTCCTAACTCAGTCGTAGATCATAGTGGCACCATGATGGAAGCTTCAATACACAGTGTAATCTAACCATCATGATACAGGGTAAGAGGACTATTTGAAGCTGCTCATATTTTCTCCAAGTATTTTTTAATATTCTGTTGCGGGTAGGTTTTTTTTTAGCTTGGACTGGTCTTTTCAACCTGCTCTTCTCGACTTCCATAGATTTTAAATATTTGCATCATGCACATGAGTCCTACTCATTATGTATGGGTCCTACATCATGCACATAGGTGCTAAAGCATGTAATCAGGTCATGCACAGTTAATGTACATGAGTCCTGTATCATGCACGCAGGTCCTACTTAATGTTCATGAGTCCCACATCATGCACACAGGTCATCCAACATGTTCCCCTATGTTTAACAGATTCAGTGCCAATCAAAAAGTAGGTTTCGACCAAACAAAACTGGATGACAGAAAATGGGAAGTAGAGGTGTGTCGCGGTTATGACTTAAAAGTTGTTAATATGGTAGCAGGCATGTTGTACTGTATATCAAATTAACCCTTTACAGGGCAGACGCTTGTCCGTTTTGTAGCCCTGAACGGGCAAGATTTTTTCAGGTTCTGTAAAAATTTCGGGTCACGTTAGTAAAAACATCACAAATAAGGTGTTAGTCAACTGATTTTAGTTAAATAAACAACACAATGAAGGGAAAAGCATGCAGAATATGTTACTCACGTGATTGTTGCCGGTAATCCATATATGAACACAAATATTTACGAAATACGGCATGTTGTTTGTGATTTTCCGCCATCTATACGGCAATTTACAAACACATTTTCAGAATCATAATCACTTTCTTTAAAGTCCGACTCACGACTGCTAATGCAAAGTGACGCTTTGCACTGATATCTAGCTCCGATTAATAATCAACTTCGTGCCCTTTAATGTCATTTAAATTGAACAGAGCGAAATCTCGGCTATCACTTGAAGAATCGCCGAAATCCATTTTGAAAAACAGCGTAAAACTATCAAAACAAGTCCGTAAAAGTCTGTTCAAAGTCATTGTAGCGTGTTTACAAATGGCGGCCACGTTTTCAAGCTATGGGCGAAAGTGAAAGTAGCCGACGGAAGTGTCGGAAAGCCGAGAGATCGCGTTTTTACAATGCATAATAGTATCGGCCGGAATCGGACGTTGCGCTCGTATTTAGAGACCGGCCGGTAACGGACGATATGCCTTGTAAAGGGTTAAAGGGAGTTGCATACAGAAAACTTCTGTATATAAGCCCATGATAGATACGGGTAGTCCCCAGAGATAATTAATCTTTCCATGGCACTTAATGTGTTGAGATATGAGACCTGAGAGTGGAACAAAGCTGGCACTGAATATGGGGACACTGCCTTGAGAGTTACACAGACGAAGGAACACATGAAACTGATCATGTTGATGAGCTGCGGTTGTGTTCTTGTTCTTGATGAAACTGATCATGTTGATGAGCTGCGGTTCTGTTCTTGTACTTGTTGTCTCAATGCTCCTATTTTCCATTTCTCCAGGACAACCAGAAGGTTTCTGACAAGACTATTGTGGATATAGAAGATGCTATTCGCAACACCGAACTGGAAAACAAAGTTTTGGATGCAGTCTTGGACAAAACAAAGTAATTCCTTCTTTGAGCGTAAAGGTTTTCAGAAATGTGTAAAATAAGAAGTCTGCAATAGGAAGCATAATAGTGGTTGCTTGAATCGTTGATGTGTGGTGTCTGTTCTAGAATGTTACCACACTTGTCTGTGGATGGCTGTGGGTGTCCTGAGTTTGTATTCACAATAAGGCATCTTTGTGGGCTTGTCATGAGAAGTCATGTATTTGTTCCTCCACTCTCTCCCTCACCTCTATTTCTCTCTCTTTGACTCTCTTTCTGTCTCTCTCTATCTCTCTCTCTGCCTTTGTCACTTTACTTTCTCACTCTTATGTTGTCTTCATCTCTTTCTCTCTCTTATTTTGTAAATCTCTCTTGTTCTTTTTGTCTATTTTCTTTCTCTCTCTCTACTGCCTTTGTCACACTCTCTCTTTGTATCTATCTCTGCCTCCCTCTCTCCCTCACTCTCTCTTTCTCTCCCTCCCTCTATGTAACTCTCTCTAATTGTGACCCTTTGAAAAGAAAGTTTGTTCGTTCCTTTAATTAGCCCTGTGCAATGTCTCATTGAAGTTTATTCCGTGACTTACAGAGGCTTTGTCAGGTACAAGCGTGCCACCTATCAGTACAGAGATGCTGCTGAACGACTGAAGGATTGGAAAGAGATATACAATCACAAGCAGGTGAAAGAAGGTCTCCGTGTACAAGCAGCCAGGTGAGTGTCATCACGTATGAGTGCATTTGTCAGTTTTTTGTGACAATTTCTAAGTTAGTGTTATAATTATGAGTGCTTTTGTCAGTTTTTTGTGACAATTTCTAGGTTAGTGTTGTAATTATGAGTGTCAATGTGTTTTGCCAGTTTTATGTGACAATTTCTATGTGAGTTTTGTGTACACTATAACATGCTTTTTCTTTATTTGTTGATTGTTATCTTCCACAAGTTTGTTATGTTCTTTATCTTTGGTTTACATGAGTATATTAAAGTGACATTGTTCCTAAACACTGTCAATAATAATTTTTTTTAAATATACTCATTTTCTAATGGTTATTAACGGACATGACTAATTCAGAAAGGTGTCTTTGTGAATGACTGAGGATGGACAACAGACAAATAACAAATATCAAACTGTTACATGAGTAGGGTCACTGAGAATGTACAACAGGCACATAGTACATTTCAAACTGACACAATTGTGGGGACACTAAGGATGGACAACAGGCAAATAATACTTATAACATATGTCAAATTCCTAGGGACCACAGTAGCCAAATGTTGCCTACTGACTGGGTGGTCTAGAGTTCCAATCCACTTCGAGGCTGGGCTTCCAAGTCAACCCAGCCTCAAATGGGTGGCAGGAAATGTCTTGAGAAGTGAACTACTGACCACATGACCTGCCGAGTGTCAGTTGGGCTATTCACATATTGGTCTAGTACCGTATGCCAGATTGTCACATTCAGGCATGTACAAGGGTCTTTTATGACAAGTTCCTACAGACAGATGCAAAAAATGATGACCTAACACATTTCAAACTTGTTATTTGGCATCATTGTTGCAGTAACAGCCTGGCATGATCAGGTGGTAACAACACATTATACATGTGTCCCGAGCTGCTGGCTTATGAGTCAAACAATTCATCAGATGTTCTTTTGATAAAAATATTGTACTTGCATTCATAAAGTAACATGCTTATGTTTTTGTGAATTTTCTGCATATAATTTCCAGATGTATGGACTGTGGAGTGCCATTTTGTACATCTGAGCACGGCTGTCCTCTCAGTAACTTGATACCTAAGTGGAACAATCTTGTCTTCAAGGTAAGCTCATTTCTTTGTCTCATTTGGGTAAATGCTGTGAGTTTGTTAGTTAGTCTTTGGATTATTCTCACTGCACATCGAACCATTCAGTCCATAAGTGCTTGGTTCCTGTCTGTATCTTCCTCAGCGTGTAGCAGTCAATGATACAAGTTCTGTGTTGGTTGACTATTCTTCTTTGCGCTTTTGATTATTTTATCTTTTGATTATTCTTCTTTTATCATGATACATAGATGGTGGCCTGTTCTTCTATATGAATGCAAATGCTGCACAATGAATAATGAAATGGTGAAAAAGCTGGAGACAATGAAGATATGATCTTATTAGAGGAAAGCTTTATATGAGAAAATACTAGACGAGAGAGGCAGAGAAAGACAGTGAAAGATGTACGGGAAAGTTCAAACAACTTTGCAGACAATAAGAATAAAAACAACATCAACTTCATCAAAATATCTGTCAGATGACAGTATTAATTGGAGAGTCAAGATTGAGAAGAAACAGAATTATATGTTTAAAACAATGTATTCCCATAGTGAATTTAAACACAGAAAGTATAAACAAACTATTGCACACTTTCTTGTCTGGCATATTTCGCTACATCTCATCAGGTGCATACTGCAGAGGTATATTTCATATGAAGTTAATAAAGAAACAATATTCTGGCTGAAATGCTAAGTACATAGTCGCTGACATATGTGATAAATATATGTACTGTTGGTTCTTGAATGACTGTATGTGCCATCCGTATAATGTACTTTGTTTTTATTGTTTTCCTTACAGAATGAATGGAAGCTGGCCCTGGATTATTTGCACCAGACTAATAACTTCCCAGAGTTCACTGGCCGTGTGTGTCCTGCTCCGTGTGAGGTGAGCCTGAATATGTCCTACACTATCAGGATTCTACTGAGTGCATTACTGCACCAGCTGATACATGATTAGCTCTCTGATTGTCAGAATGCACCAGTATATAATCTGTGCTGGTGACTTTTAACTGGTAGTTGGGAGAGTGACTGTAGCCATCATATACAGTCTCTGTGTATCACTTTCTGTCTCTCTTTATCTCTATGTCTGTGTTTTATTTTCTCTGCCTGTATGTTTTTGTCTCTATGTCTGTTTCTCTGTGTCTTTTTCTCTTTGTGTCTCTATGTCTTCCTTTATGTATGCACTTTCACACACATACTCACACCCACATAGAGTAAAGGATGACAATGAATAGATAACTTCAAGCACGTACATTCACTGTCTACACCCAGCCTGAGGTTTCTCTTTTTTGTCTAAAAGCTCTGAATAATTGACATGCTAAGATAATGACAACTGCCTGAGTTACTAGATCACCCATTGAAACAATAACAAAAAACAGTACTCTCACAGAATAATCAAAATGCTAAAATAATGACAACTGCCGGCATTACTATATCACTTTTCAAACAATTAAGAAAAGACAACATATTCCTACTTAATAATTGACATGCTACCCGTCTTCAGTGTGAAAATGCTAACATGATATATGCACACATATTGACCTAATAGTCACAAACTCTTCTGCTTACAGGGTGCTTGCGTGCTTGGCATCAACACTCCTGCAGTGACCATCAAGAATATTGAGAACACCATCATCGATCATGGCTACGAGAAGGGGTGGGTGCGCCCAGTTGTACCAGAGATCCGAACAGGCAAAAAGATTATTATAGTTGGTAGTGGACCCTCCGGCCTGGCAGCTGCAGCTCAACTCAATAAAGTATAGTGTTTTGTGTCTATAATGTTCTCAGAAATATGAATATAATAGTACCAGTAGCTCTCTTTCCACAGAAGCAGAATCAGTTGTCTCAGTACTGGATAGCAGAAACTGTAGAACTTGCAGACCTATAAGCAGCATTTCTTGGACTGTTATAAATCCACAAGGTTGTTAAACAAGATGGATGCTTAAAAAGTCACTTAAAAGTTGATAGGGTTGACTTCATTGCACCGGGTTTTATCCCATATGGCTCGGTCTCTTTCCGCAATGCGGAAAGCATCGTACAAAGCAAAATCTCCGTAGCTCTAGCGACGACCCAGTGGAGTCTCCAAGAAATTTCACTCATGAACCGAAGGACGCGGCCTGGAATGGAACCCACAACCTTCAGAGCCCGAGTCAAGCGGCTTGACCACTTTGCCACAGAGACTCCCGATGGATGCCACAGATGGATGCTATCGCAGTGTAGCGTATCTGATAATGAAGATGCTTAACAAATTTACTACAAAAGATGAAAGACTACCTGATGCAGACCTAGCCTTTGAAAAGTGTTTAGGAAGTAATTATAGAACCAAGTGAGATCAGAACATCCAGGTCACCAGAAATATAATGCATATTACCCAAGCAGAAGTGAACAAGAAGCATTTATTCAGACTCTGTACAGGATATAACAGACTGAGACACCACCTGCTGAAACAAGCTAAGAGTAGGAGACACTGATGCATGATACTGTGGCACTGGTAAAAGGACTAAACATTTGCTGTCAAGGACATGACAACATGACAAGGACATGAGTGTCAAAATATGCAGAACAGAGAACAATCTTTTAGCTTCACTTGCTTAATTTGAGGAGAAAATTTAGAGATATCTCATCTCATCTCATCTTGTTCCTCCCGTACCTTCCGGTGTCAAGGTAGGGACAAGAGAGAAGATATGAGATATCTCTATAATATTTCCTCAAATGAAGCAAGGGACAAGAGAGAAGATATGAGATATCTCTATAATATTTCCTCAAATGAAGCAAGAGACAAGAGAGAAGATATGAGATATCTCTATAATATTTCCTCAAATGAAGCAAGGGACAAGAGAGAAGATATGAGATATCTCTATAATATTTCCTCAAATGAAGCAAGTGAATAGAGAGATATGAACAAACTCAAAGTTAACTGCTGCTTTCTGTGAATGATTCAGGTTGGTGTTTGATGGTGTATGATGAAGAAGAATAGGAAAAAGGGTATAATATTAACACAATAATATCCATATTGCCTACAGTGATTTTTGGTAATAATTCATGTCATGTCTTAAGAAAGAGTTTGAGGAATTAAGCTGCCTGGTTAGTGTAGTTGCTACGAACTGTGCAGGTTAGGGTTTTCTTTTTCCCCCCAACAGAAAAAAATCCACACTTTACTGAGGATTCAAGCCCAGGTCTCCTGAAGAAAACAAAAAAAAACGGCAATATAAACACACAGCCAGCCGCTCCTTGAGAGTTATTAAATCTAATATATATTCAACACTGCTCTGTGGCACAGAAACCAAAGAACAAGAAGTTGGAAAGTTGAACTGAAGCACTGGCGACATGGATATATAGAAGAATAGGTTTCATTTCATGGAAACAAAAACAATCAAATGTACAGAGGTTCTAGATAGGCTGGAAATGAAAAGAGAGTTAAAAAAGAAATAAAATAGACAAATTCATTATTTAACCACATTTAAAAACAAAGCACTCTTGTTAATACCATACTGGAGGGAAGAATTGAAGGCAGGCAGGCAAAAGGTAGACAGCGATACTAGTGGGGAAAAAACATTAAGAGATGAACTCACAGAACTCTGTCAGTGTGTACTGCAAGGGCAAGAGACAGAGAGTGTTAGAGATCCATTGCAACTAACCTTCATTGTGAAAATGACACCTGATTGATTGAAAACTAACAGTGTCAAGGCTAAGATTGTGTGGTATTTCCACAGGCTGGCCACTGGGTGATTGTCTATGAACGCAATGACAAAGTTGGAGGCTTGCTCAGATACGGCATCCCAACAATGAAATTGGACAAGAGGGTAAGCTCATTGTTGTTCTTAGAAAGTACACAAAATATATCTTTGTGTCTTCAGCTGCCTTCCATCTGTCAATGGGACATAAGCTGTTTGTAGAATTGGTCATGATTGGTTGGACTTTACAGCTAAGTTTTCTCCTTCTGCCCAATATCTCCATTGAGGTATAAGCCCTCAACCAAACCACGTTAAGCCATCCTATCTTTTGCTACCTCCTGCAGTGGGGTCCCTTAGTGCCATATCATTCTTCCAAAGAGATTCCATATCAGTGCTGTCAAAGGCATTTGTATATCACACATTGGACATTGAGTGGTACACATGAACAATAGCCTATCACACATGAGATATTGAGTGGTACACATGAACAAAAGCCTAGCACATATGAGACATTGAGCGGTACACGTGAACAGTAGCCTATCACACATGAGACATTTAGTGGTAAACATGAACAATAGATTATCACACATGAGACATTGAGTTGTACACATGAACAATAGATTATCACACATGAGACATTGAGTTGTACACTTGAACAATAGATTATTACATGTGCCATGTCTACTTGTATATGTGAACCATAGCCTATCACACATGAGACATTGAGTGGTACACATGAAGAATAGTCTATAACTTTTGCTGCATTGCTTAGGACAGAATGAGTTAATTTGCAAATTTGTGTTTTGTTTGGATAATTGCTATTTAAAGATTGAATTATTCGTGGTTAGCTGAGTCTTATTCATCATTATGAACTTATGAGCTCGTTTCCAGTTGGGGTCCTCTATTGCCTTGGTCCAAACAATCAGGAAAATTGTGTTCAAAATATTTAATATTGTGGGCGAATTGATAAGAGCATTCATTCTTAAACATCTGATGTGCTAATGTTGAGATAGTGGATTCAGTGCCTCCACCGGTCAGCTGGACTAAAATGTTGACTTCTCATCCTTGGCTAGGGAACGTAAATTACAAGTACCTCAGAAGTTGGAGTGGGTGAGGCGAGGGACACTGATAATAGGGAAAGCTAATCCGCACGCAAAAATCAATCCAGCGCACTAGAAGTAGTAACATGTGTATGGACTACGCTTGAGTTCAAAATGAGTGAATGCACACATATACATATCTCATATTGTATTGTTTACTATGCTTGAAGATGTTGTTCATGTGCTGTTTGGTCTTTTATGGATTCAGCTTATGCTCTGTCAAGTTCAAACAACGAGAAACAGCTGTCAAACAAACTATTGTTGCAATGATAACTATACAGGCTTCTAAATATATGGTCTGATTGAACATTTCAGGTAGTTGAACGACGAGTGGACATTTTGGAGAAGGAGGGAATTGTGTTCAAAACCAACATCGAAGTGGGGAAAGATGTCTCGGTAAAATCCTTGTTGGAAGAGAATGATGCTGTGCTGTGTGCGCTGGGTGCAACCTGGCCCAGAGATCTACCTATTCCAGGTTAGGATTGTGTGTTGTTATTTGTCTGAAATCTGGTTTCTTTTAGCTGCTGTAAAAGTAAGCTGGAATTCTTCAGAAGCCAGTGTGGCTCAGTGGTTAGTGCTCTGGTTTGCCAACACAACTGTCCCTGGGTGTGGTTTCCGTTTTTGGATCCCAATATTGTTGGGTTGTCTAATATTAACAGCCCAGTCTCATTCTTATAATGTCAGCAACTTTGGGGGTTGACAGTAATGTCATTTCCTGGTCATTTGAAAGTACATGGAGCTTTAAGGAAAAGATGGTCAACTGGTTCACAAGAGTGAGAAAAATGTCAGCATAGGTGTGCATGTTGGCGACTGACATGCAGTAGATGACTGACATGCAGTAGATGACTGACATGCAGTATATGACTGACATGCAGTAGATGACTGACATGCAGTAGATGACTGACATGCAGTAGATGATTGACATGCAGTAGATGATTGACATGCAGTAGATGATTGACATGCAGTAGATGACTGACATGCAGTAGATGACTGACATGCAGTAGATGACTGACATGCAGTAGATGACTGACATGCAGTAGATGATTGACATGCAGTAGATGATTGACATGCAGTAGATGATTGACATGCAGTAGATGACTGTTCACTCTAGCATGCCCTAGTGGAAACTAGGTCCTAGGGTAGGTGATTTATATTTGAAAAACTGCTGCATAAATATCAACCTTAGTTGAAGTGCCTGCCAGTGTTTGAACCCCTGCCTGTAACTGTGCTAGGGTAAGAGTTAACAGTTCTTAGTTACTGAATGAGTTAACTACATGTTGGATTCTGACAAAAGATGTGTAGTCATTTTCATATACTTGTACTGACATATTCTAATGCTCCTTGTAGGTCGTGAACTCAATGGCATTCACTATGCTATGAACTTCCTGGAGTCATGGCAGAAGAATCAACATGGTAACCCTCTACCCTACATCGATGCCAAGGACAAGGATGTTGTTATTGTTGGCGGTGGAGATACAGGCTGCGACTGCATTGCCACCTCCCTCAGACATGTATGTGTTCCTTTAAGTGGTTCTGTTTTATTTTATACAGTAGTTCAAAGTAGAGGCGCTGCAGTGGTTAGTCCACTTGCCTGCTGAGACACTGTTTTAGGTTCAATCTCCGACAGACACATTGGCTGGGTCTGCTCTGCTGGGTGGGGTTTTGGTCCATGATATGGCAGGTGTGGTCGGGGCCTTTTTGGATTGTCTGTATAGTGTGGAAGAACAGATAGAACATCACGGCCTGGAGAGAATGGTGCTGCAGGGAGTGACCAGAGGATCTGTCCGACACTCAGGACTCCGAGGAAAGATCAGACAGACACATAATGAGACTGCTAACTGTTGAAGGTGAGGACAGAGCATGTATGGGAATGTCCCCAGCACTACGATGTCGGTTCTTGACTCAATTCAACTCTCCAGCAAGGGCAGGATTATTTTTCAGATGAGTACAGCTTTGAGGTGAACCCAGCCTCATTACAGTGTGTATATTTAACAATTTCCAGAATTTTCTGGGGACTGCCTGGGAAGAAGGGGCAACGAGGAAGCGACCTGGCCACCCTGCCTCAAATGTCATGACTTGAATGTGAAGGCCTAAGAACTTGACACCTGAACTCTTCCGGTCTAAAAATGTAATATGCTTGCTTACAACACAGATGTGCAGAAGTAATTGATATTAATTTGTGGTAATTGTTCATGACATTCCACAATGCCACTGTTTAAGTCCATCCAGCATAATTTATTTTGGTCTGCCTCTACCTCTTTTCCCATTAATATTTCCAGTTGTCACAATGTTTTCCAATGCCCCTCTTCTCATCACATGACCAGACAGCTGTTTGTCTTCAGAGATATGGCTGTATAATTAAACAAACACATGGCTGTGTGTTTACAAAAGTCACCCACAAGGAAAGCATAGAAGAGTAACACTGTAACTTACCATGCATGTTGTAAGAGGCTGCTAGGGAGGGTTGGCATGAGACTGGCTACCTCATCCTGTAGAAAATCCAACCAACCATGAACAAGTCTACAGACACCTTGGCATGACCTGGTTGAGGGCCTATGATCCACTGGGTAGATGAAAGACAGCACAAGAAGAAGACTTCATCAAACAAGAGAGTATATCTAGTTTGTAGAAAATAAAGTACAGATATAATTCAACAATGGTGTGTGCGCTAGTCAAGTTGATCCTGAAATGCGCTTGTAATGTCATGAGTGTGGTCGGACTCAGGTTCAATGACTGGGCTCATCGCTTGCCAAAGTGGTGGAAAGATTGGCCACCTAGTCCTCCTCCATCAGCCTTTAAAATCGCTAAAGTGTATCCTCATTTAAAAGCTGGTCCTCTAGACGATCGTCTCATGAGTAATTATAGACCAATTTCCATATTATCCTCATTATCCAAACCGCTAGAAAAGCACATCCACAAAACAACACTAGATCACTTAGTTCGCCATAAACTGATAGTTGACAGCCAGTCAGGATTTCGGCCAAAATATTCTTGCCATACGGCACTAACAAACATGATAGAAAACTGGCATCAAAATATTAACAACAATACTCTATGTGGAGCGGTGTTTATAGACTTTAGGAAAGCTTTCGATATGATAGATCATACTATTCTAATTAAAAAACTAGAAACAATGAAAGTAAGTTTTAATATAGTGACATTAATAAAATCATTCTTATTAGACAGAAAGCAAGTAGTATCACACAATAAAGTTTTATCTCAAGCCATTACCATTAATATTGGAGTACCTCAGGGGTCTATTCTTGGCCCTCTATTATTTGCCATTTATATAAATGATCTTCCATTAAATCTGTCGTCGTCCTGCGATCTATTTGCTGATGACTGCACAGTATATACAAACGCTGTTGATCGTAATGTGCTAGAATTATCCTTGCAACAGGAAATTAATAGTGTAGTTAACTGGAGTCATGCAAACCGCATGCAAATTAACATTACTAAAACAAAGTCTATGTTAATAGGAACCAGGCAAAGACTTCACACTCTAAACTCGCAGAGAACTCTTCAGCTGCACATTGGCAGCACGCCTGTAGAAAGTGTCACCGAGCACAAGACACTGGGTGTTATCATAGATCAAAATCTAACTTTTAACTCACATGTTCATGCTCTAGTTAAACAAATAGCCAAAAAAGTATACCAACTTGCCAAAATTAAAAATTTCCTTGACGAAAACACAAGAAAGATATTCTATACTTCTCATATACAAACACATATTGATTACTGCTCCACAGTCTGGGATGGATGCTCCAAATCAATAACAAAACGCCTATATTCACTCCAGAAAAGGGCAGTGCGTTTAATTAATGGTGAAAAGCTTACCGACAATGCTAACCTATATAAACGTCTCCGGTTACTGCCACTCCACAAGCGCCTGCTTTTTAATAAGACCAAACTAATTCACAAAATCCTATTTCAAAATGCTCCAAGCTACCTTTGGCCATTGTTTAAATATAACGCTAGACATAGCGAACGACTAAATATACTTCATGTCCCTAAACCTAGGATAGACTTATATAAAACAAGCTTAGCATACTCTGCCGCTCAGTTGTGGAACAATCTTCCACAAGAAATCAAAGACACCACCAATCATGATACATACATTCGCAACCTGTTTGAACACTACCTTAGTACAGACTACATGCCCCCATAACAAATAACACAAAAAAGACAATAATGGTAACTTATCTCAAATGACAACTAGCCAAAAAACATTCCCTTATGTATGGCACGTTACACCCTCCTTAGGTATTTATAATGCCCATGTTAAACACTGCCTCAGTGAGTCATTTGTTATTGATTATTTTTCATGCGTTTTAATGTTCTTTTGTTGTCAAAAGTTGCTTCATAAGTGATGTTGAATGAAAGAATGTATGAGAGGAAATAGAGAAGAAGGGCAGAATGTCAGACGGGCCTGCGTGCCCAATTCTTAACCCTTTGAAAATAAAGACTTATTATTATTATTATTATTCTAAGGCCTACAATATGTGATGGCACTAATACATCACATTCATAGCAAGAAACTGCTTCTGGATAAATTATTATTTACAATTAAGCAATGCATGCTTGTATAGTTTTATTAGAGGAAAATACAAATGTAATTCAACAGCCAATAGATAGATCTGATGTTTTTACAAGATGTAGTTCATCACACAGCAAGATCTGTCTATCTGTATGTGCCCACCACTGAAAGCGTAAGGTTAACACAGCTGAAACCTAAAGGTCCCTTGTCCATATCTGTAGACATACGGGGCATGTGGTACCTAGCCCATATTCCCATATTCGTACAGACAAATCGGCACTCAGTCGCCTGTATGTTAACGGATCGGCACTCGATCACCTGTATTTTAACAGATTGGCACTCGATCGCCCGTATGTTAACGGGATGCTAAAGGAATGCAAAGACTATTTATAGAAGTAATTGATATTAATTTGTGGTAAGTTATATTAACCTAATCTGCTGTATGGCAATGAGTCTTGGCACGTGAACGAACAAATTAGAATGGGTTTTGGAGGCAGTGGAGATGTGGTTCTTGAGATGGATGTTGCTCATACGTTGGACTGCCAGAGTAACCAACAAGATTGCCTTGAAGACGCTAATGAAAGTAGAAGATTATATACAACTGTAAGAAAGAGGTGACAGTTTTCTTTGGGCATGTAATGTGAAGACAGGTGTAGGGTAAACAGTAGAAGAAGTAGATTGAGATCAAGAGAAATAATCTTGGATGGACTGAGACCAAGGCTTGGATATACTATCAGTAGAATTGATTCAGAAACCAAGAACGGAGGTCAGCATGGCTGAATGGATATGCACGCACGTTCTTAAACATCCGGTAAGCTGATGCTGAGGTAAGGGGTTCAACCCCTACACTGGACAGTTGGACTAAAATGTTGACTTCTCTTCCTTGACTTAGGGGTGTAAATTACAAGTACCTCTGAAGTCGGGATGGGTTCACCTGATGGTGAGGGACACTGGTAATAGGGAAAGCTAATCCACACACAAAGTTCAGTCTAATGCTACTAGAAGTAGTGTGTACAGACTACGCATGAGTTAAAAGCAAATGAACCAGTGCCCAAAAAAAGAAAGAAACCAAGATCTGTGGAGATGCATGAACGCCCGTGCCATTTGGTAGACTCATGATAATGATGATGATGACAATTATTATATTCAAAGATGCATGAACACCTGTGCCATTTGGCAGACTCATGATAATGATGATGAGGACAATTGTTATATTCAAAGATGCATGATATTTAGTTGTCTCAGGCTTGCTAATCCTATCTGTGACTTGACATTGATATCAGTGCTACATAGATGGTTGTCTCTGTCCTAGGGAGCCAAGATGCATGATATTAGTTGTCTCAGGCTTGCTAATCCTATCTATGACTTGACATTGTTATCAGTGCTATATGTATGTCTATGACTTGACATTAATATCAGTGCTATATAGATGTCTATGTCTTGACATTGATATCAGTGCTAAATAGATGTCTATGACTTGACCATGATATCAGGGCTACATAGATGGTTGTCTCTGTCCTAGGGAGCCAAGTCAATCACAACATTTGAAATTCTACCAGAGCCCCCAACCAGCAGGGACGACTCCAATCCTTGGCCTACCTGGCCTAGAATTTTCCGTGTTGACTATGGACATGAGGAGGTCAGACTCAAGTGGGGTCGGGACCCACGTGTCTTCAACATCAAGAGTTTGGTAAGAATGCTGATTGTTGTTGTGGTATTCTTCTTCAATAGCAGACTGAAGATAAGTCAGCCATATTCTTCGTTGGAAATAACATATTTCCATCTCCTCCATTCTTGATACCATGCTCCCATTCTCAATATTTGTTTCCCTCGGAGTTAGTTCACAATGTCCTACCGTTGTCTTCATGAATTATGCATTGCTTTTGTACCCTTTATTCACTTATAATATGCTTTTTAAGAAACAAAGGCAACTGATCACAAACATCAGAGGCAGTCATCATTTTTGGCATAGGAGAAGAGAGAAACTGGAACATGTTGTGACAGCTGGAAACATTAGTAGAAAAAGAGATAGAGTAAGGGAAAATTACTAAAAGGCTTTCATCATGTTATGGAAACGTCTTAGCACATGAATTATTATTTTGGAGACTGCAAGATGTGGAGGAAGCATTAATTCCCACACCAGTCGGTAAAGACCTTGATGATGTTTTCTTTTACTATATCAGGAAGGTGTAACAATGGTGTTAGGATTGGACACAGAAGATATTTTGAAGATATTTATAAGCGACTGCTAGTGCAGAGACAATAGCAGCTGAAATAGGGTATTTAAGGATGCTTGAGTTTAGATGTAAGTGTGAGCTCAGCAAGGTGGGGTGTAAGTGTGGTATCAGCAAGGTGGGGTGTAAGTGTGGTCTCAGCAAGGTGGGGTGTAAGTGTAGTCTCAATAAGGTGGGGTGTAAGTGTGGTCTCAGCAAGGTGGGGTGTAAGTGTGGTCTCAGCAAGGTGGGGTGTAAATGTGATCTCAGCAAGAAGGGATGCAGGTTTGGTCTCAGCTTGGTGGGGTGTAAGTGTGATCGCAGCAAGGTGGGGAGTAAATGTGATCTCAGCAAGGTGGGGTGTAGGTGTGATCTCAGCAAGGAGGGATGTAGGTGTGGTCTCAGCAAGGAGGGATGTATGAAAGGACAAATCTAAAGTTTGTGTAACCAGTGTGACACTGGAAAACACCTACACATTGCAACATTTGCTACGGGAGATGTAGCATCTGTGAGTTCACCTGGAAAGCTGTCATGTGGATTCTTCTATAACAATTAGTCATATTCTTCTTTAGAGGGAGCCTGTTTGAGATGTTATGGCGTCCACCTCATGCTCAGAAGGTTCCAGGTTTGATTCCCACAAAGGTCTGGGGATTTTTCTAAGAACTGTTGTCTAATGATTTCACACATCCCCCTGATCTCTTGGGTAGTGAGATCAAACACTTAGGCTTCTTGGATAAGGTTGAAAAACAGTGAGGTCCTATGTTCAAGTCATGTACGTTGCCACGGCAATCATAAAGAGTTGGCCATCAAACCACTGCAGTGGCAACATTTTTAGAACAGGAAAACCTGGCCATGGGGAGACAGAGCCCATTACCTGGGATGGAGTCTGTCTAGAGGAAGCATACTTGAGACAGATGTTTGCTGGACTTGGACATGTGACCTTGAAGGTATATAACTAAGTGTCGCTCTTCCCTGGATGGGGGAACGAAGAAGAAGAATATTCTTCATTAGCCATTGGTCATTATTAGTATAAATATAGCAGCCCAGATACTGGTAGCCCGGAACACACAAATACAAATGTAATAGAGTTGAAATGGCTGGGCTTAACATAATATATAGCCCCCCCCCCCCCTTTCCCCTTGACTGACTTTTATTATAACGACATTCTTGACAGTAAAGTCCTCTTATGACAGCCCTGACTAATAAGTTCCCTGATGGCTTATTGCTACTGATCATTGTCTCTTGTTGTTGTGTGTCTGTTGTAGAACTTTGAAGGTGATGAGCAAGGAAATGTGACAGGTGTGAGAACCATCCTTGTGGAGTGGAAGAAAGATGACGCCGGTCGCTGGAACATGAAGGATGTGCCAGGTATGTTGCAAGTCTTCCCACAATATCTGTGTTTACCTCTTGGCCTCAGATGCCCCTTCACTCACTGCTGGCAACCTATACTTCGGGCAGTTGTGCAGTGATCTCCAACATTCAAGAGTGATCATTGAGTTGTTTGTTAGCATTTCTGTAGTAGGGCAGAAACACACCTGCCTTCTGCTGCAAAGGTCAGTAAGCTGGTCTTCTTATGAATCTGGTGCTATAATTTATAAAGGTAACACTATAATTTTGGTGTTTTAATCTATATAGATAGCACTTTAAATCTAGTGCCATAATCTGTATACATATGGCTATAAATCTGGTGCTCTAATCTATCAAAATAGAGAGTCTCCATGGTGAAGTGATCAAGCCATCTGACTCTGGCTCTGAAGGTTGTGGGTTCGATTCCAGGCTGCGTCCTTCAGTTCACGAGTGCATTTTTCTGAGACTCCTGGGGGTCATTGCTGGAGCTACGGAGTTTGTGCTTTGTGCGACGCTTTCTGCACTGCTGAAAGAGACTGAGCCATATGGGATAAAACTTGGTGCAAGATAAAACTATAACTCTGGTGCTTTAGTCTATATATCTTATAGTTATCACAATAAATTTAGTGCTATAAACTGTATAGATATCACTATAAATCTGGTGCTCTGGTCCATATCATCATCATCATGTACCATGCCCATAAGCACATTATCAGCGCTGTTTTTGTCTCGATTAAGTCGCGTGGCCAAGCCATCCAGGTATTTACCTCTCTGCCTTCCCCTAGTTCTTGTTTCTTCAATCTTGCCAGTTGTCACCAAGTTTTCCATTTATTTCTTCTTATAACGTGCTCAAATAATTTTGAGGTCTAATGTCTCTAATCAGTTTACTGTTTTCATTTGCTTCTTGTCGGACTTGCTCATTGGTTTTTCTGTCTGCCCTTGCATTTTTCTCAGAAACCACATTTCCACTGTCATTAGATGTTTTTCAATTCTAACCTATATAGATATCAACATAAATCTAGTGCTATAATCTATATAATTACTGTACATCTGGTGCTATAGATAAATAGATTTTATTATAAATGTGTTGCACTATATATATATATATATATATATATATATATATATATATATATATATATATATATATATATATATATATATATATATATATATATATATATTTCAGCTGCTGTTGATGTACTAGGCAAGTGTTACGTTTAGTAGTTTGCCATTGCTTTCTGAACGACCGGCCCCTATACCTTTTTCGAAAAAAAACCAGCACCGCCATTTTTCGAACCCGGGTATACGGGCTCACAAACAGCGTTCGCAAGCCCTTAGCCACAGAGACCGGTTATATATATATATATATATATATATATATATATATATATATATATATATATATATATATATATATATATATATACACATACTAGCTGCCCGGCCCGGCTTCGCCCAGGCTCTGGCGGGGATCTATCTATCTATCTATCTATCTATCTATCTATCTATCTATCTATGTATCTGTCTGTCTGCTTGTCTGTCTGTCTGACCCGGCCCGGTTTCGCCCAGCCCCTAGCGGGGAGCGTCTCATTAAATTCATATAAGTAGTCATTATACATTCAAATACATTCTCTAAGCGTACAGAGTATGCGTTCGGCCCCTGGGCCCTCGCAGCTAATTTATTGGTTGCAGCTAGAAAATTTCATTTAATGTTAGGATTATTTAGATTTTTAAATGTTGACGTATAATTTTTAAGTTATGGTCGAACACAAATTTGATGTCTAATGTAGTGCTTTTTGATAAACAATATTTTTTGTTTTTCTGTCTGGTGCGTACACAAATAAATCCGAAGGTTTTCCAACACGTGAGCAGGCCACATATAGCTGTCCATGTGTGAAGCACGGATTTTCCAAATTTAGTCCACACACTTGTAGCAATTGTCCCTGTGCTTTGTTGATCGTCATGGCAAATGCAAGTCGCACCAGAAACTGCAGGCGTTTGAATTCGAATGGCATGTCTGTTGGAATCATTGGGATGCGAGGCAACAGTACATCAAAGGATAGGCTTCTTCTTTTTTTAGACAAAAAAAAAACAACAACCTGCATTTTAACAGGCGTGCTGCGTGTAAGGTATGCATAAGGTATGCACACCCACAACATTGAATGAAAAATGTGATGTTGACACACAAGCTGCCAACTTTTTTTTAAAAATAAAAACAAAATCAAGAATATACCCATTTAATTGTGTACTGACCTTCTCTCTGCCAAGCGAACGGAAAAAACAAATGCTTCGATTACTTCAAAAGTTCCACTCCGAAAAAAGTACAGAAATAAAATTCTAACATATCTAATCTAAAATAAATCCATTATTTTTAATGAACATTGGTTTTAAAAACATAAAAAGATGTGTTAGAAAATTTTCACTATTTAAATAGATGCATTACTTTTATAAAAATTATGAAAATGCCTTAAAGATTATATAATTATTTATTATAACTCATATGCCTGTAAATAACTATAGACAGAAAGTTTATAAATCTTTGAAAACAATGCAACAATCTATATATAAAATAATAGTGATGTTATTAAAAGTTATGACCCTTGAAATAACTTTTCTTATGTTAAGTCCCCTTGATGGAAACGATAAATATTAGCTGCCCGGCCTGGCTTCGCCCAGGCTCTGGCGGGGATCTATCTATCTATCTATCTATGTATCTATCTATCTATCTATGTATCTATCTATCTATCTATCTATCTATGTTCGGCCTGTTCCCGTTAAAAATATAGATAGAATAGAAGAATAGATAGAAAATATGATTGGAAGAGATCTATCTAAAGTAAACTTGGCTCCCGTTCCCGACTATCTGTCTGTCTGTCAGTCTGTCTATCTGTCTGTCTATCTGTCTGTCTGACCTGGCCCGGCTGCACCTCATTTAATTCATATAGATTTATATAGCCAGGGGACTTAACTTAAGATATAACAATGCTACTAAAAGTTATATCCCTTTTTGTCATATATTTTTATATTTTCTTATGTTCAGTCATGTAATTACAAAATTAAATTTTAGGAAGGTAATAGCTGAAGCTGATAGATAAAACTATCACAGTTGGTTGTACAGGAATGAAAGGAAAACGTGTAGAAAATTTCATCTCAATCGGTTGGACCGTTCGCGAACGCATAAAGGACGGACATACATACATACACACAACGATTTTTATATATATAGATATATATATGACTATAAATCTGCTTGAATGTGTTCATTAACTAACAATCACATACAGTTTCCCATTGTTGCATGAACAGGGTCAGAGAATACCTACAAGTGTGACTTAGTTCTTCTAGCCATGGGATTTGTTGGACCTGAGAGGAAGATTGTGGATGAACTTTCAGTGACACTGGATCCCCGAGGGAACCTGGAGACACCCAACGGGAAATATTCCACAAGCATTCCCAGACTCTATGCTGCAGGAGGTGAGTACTGTCGTGTCCAGGTATGATTCTGCAGCTCACTTAATTGCACAAACTGTGTGATTCTTCCATTGTGTATGTGTAGTACATAGAGATCTGGCCCCTTCAGACACAATGTAAAAAATACAAAGTAAGCATTTACATGTAATGACAAGAATTTAATCAAAACATGTAATTGAGTTGAGTTGAGACAAGAACCTACATCACAGCACTCGGAACGTTACCATATGTGCTCTGGCCGTATCTTCAACAACCAGCGAAGAGTCCCAATACTAGTGATACCATTAGGAGTCTGATTATGTGTCCGTCTGGCCTTTCCTCAGAGTCTGAGAGTCGGCCAGATCCCCTGGTCACTCCCTACAGCACCATTCTCTCCAGGCCGTGATGATCTATCTCTCCTTCTGCACTGTACACACCATCCCAAAGTGCCCCGACTACGTCTGTCTTATTATGCACAAGTATCTTACCAAGCGGTGCAGACCAGCCAATCTGTACACTTGCTCGTTTCCCACCAAAACAGCATGCCTTTAGGAAATAAATCCAACAGAGGCTCTCTATTTTTGATTGTTGAATTGAAGCCTGCCACTCTGCCCGAAGCATGCCTGTCTTCACCTTTCTCATATTACTTTGTGAGTCCATTAAATAACAACATGCACATGCAGTTTGTTCGCCAGCCACCAGAAAGCTGTTGTGACTGCCTCCACCTCCATTCTCAGACTAGATGTTTTATCATATGCCAGGCTCTCCTGCACCAAACACCATCCATCAACTTTTGCCACAAACCCCCAGGCACTTCTTTCACCTCTTATCACAGTGAATGAATAGGCCAGGTTTCTTATAATTATATGTATGGGTGCATGCATGTGTGGGTGCATGCACATGTGGGTGCATGCATGTGTGGGTGCATGCATGTGTGGGTGCATGCACATGTGGGTGCATGCATGTGTGGGTGCATGCTCATACACATGCAAGTAAATATATAACCCTTTTACACACCTTAATACATATTGGGTACATGGTACTAAAATGTTTGCATATCCTTTACAGGACATTGCTGTCAACATCACCATCTTTCAGCTGATTGTTGATTATTTCTTGGCAATATTACGCTCAGTAGTTTGCCATTGCTTTCTGAGCGGCCGGCTCACATACCCCGTAAGTTACCAACGCAATTCGAACCACTGCTGATTCTCACCATCGTCACGTTACTTATGAGAGTATACGAGATTACGGAGAAAAGTCGCTAACCTCTAGGCCAGGAAGCCGGCACATGGTACTAGATCTGTAATTTTACTGACCAATTGACCCTTGGTGGGCGGCATGGTCAGTATCATGCTTTTTTTTTTTTTTTTGCATATCCTTTACAGGACATCGCTGTCAACACCAGCATCTTTCAGCTGTATGTTGATTTCTTGGCAAGATTACGCTCAGTAGTTTGCCATTGCTTTCTGAGCGGCCGGCTCACATACACTGTAAGTTACCGATGCGATTCAAACCACTGCTGATTCTCACCGTCATCACGTCACCCACGAGAGTATACGAGATTATGGAGAAAAGTCATAACCTCTAAGCCACGAAGCCGGCAGTATCATGCTACCTGCCTTTATTTTCCAAGACAGTTCCTGGCACCCAGTTTAGGTTTGGTAGACCTGGAAACCCAGGTTAATTTTGCAGATTTGAACCCATCACCACTGAGCCTGCAGGCATAAGTCTAGCCACTATGCTACCAAGGGTCCCAAGTACAAGTGCCAGCATAATATTGAGCACATCACCACTCGAGTCTGTGGTCTATCAAAGTTAACCATATTGAACAACATGTGGTCTGTCAGAGTTAACCGTATTGAACAACATGTGGTCTGTCAAAGTTAACCGTATTGAACAACACTCAGTTAATTGTTTTAGAAGATCAGTGTTCCTTTCATATGATAGTTTGTGATTGAGGATAAAATTGTTGTATGTGCTAAGTTATTTTGTTTGTAGAGGATGGCATTTCCTTTCTTGAACTGATTTATTAATTTCACCATAGAGGGATGTCATGTGAATGGTTTTGATTTTATGATAGATAATACAATTGTTATATGAACTGATATTTCATAATAAACATTGGCATTGTCATATGTACTAATTTATTTCATAATAGATTTCATGATGGAGGATGGCATTGTCATATGACCTGATTAACTTTCTTTGTAAACCAGATTGCAGACGAGGCCAGTCCTTGGTTGTCTGGGCAATTGCCGAAGGGCGGCAAGCAGCCCGACAAATTGACAAAGATATCATGGGTCACTCCAGCCTTGCTGGGCCAGGAGGAATTGTGCCTGCAGATTAATCATGTGCTTTCAGCGGAGAAGGGAATGTTCTGGATACATACATTCATGTGTTTTCAGCTTTTGAAAATGATTTGGTTATGTGTTGTCACAGATGGAAGGGTAAAAATGTAATCGTTAACAGAAGAATTAAGTAAAGTATAAAATACAGAGATAAGTGTGTTATGAGTGAAATATACAGCTGTGGTTACAACCGCAGGATATGTGATTTGTTAAACTTGTATTATTGGAATTTTTGCTTTGGAGTAATGCATCATGGGGCTTCTTGTCAACTGGGTGATGGGCGTTGACATTGTCAGCGAGGGAAGTTTAGTTCTGGGGAATGTTTCCTCTGCTGAAACAACCAGTACAGCATGATTAATCTTACAGTATGACTTTTCCTAGAGCATGACTGCTGACTGTCCCTCTTTGTTGACGGGCTGAGTACCTTCAGGTGCCAGTAGACCTGCTAAGTTTCTGTACATAGATGTTTGACCTTTGTTGTTTTTGCTGAAGTTACCTGTGATCACACAGTCAATGCTGTAGCAGAATTGATTAATGTTCAATGTAATAACAATAAACTCTCAAGTTGTTTAGTTCAGAGGAAATCCACCCATTATAAATGGTTAGTGAAGAGATGACTGCTGATTGAGTATACTGTACTTTATTATTGAAACTGATACCTATAGTCAACATCCATTATTGAGTAAGTTTCATGTTTCCTTGAATTAGCATAGATTTATCAGAGTAAGTGTTTGTTGTTGCTTAGAATAAGCATAGATTTATCATAGTAGGTTTTGTTGTTCCTTGGATGTACCATAGATTTATCAGAGTAGGTCTTGTTATTCCTAGGATGTACCATAAATTTATCACAGTAGGTTTTGTTATTCGTTGGATGTACCATAGATTTATCATAGGTTTTTGTTGTTCCTTGGAAGTAGCATAGATTTATCAGAGTAGGTTTTGTCATTCCTTGGATGTACTGCAGATTTATCATAGTAGGTTTTGTTATTCCTTTGAATTAGCATAGATTTATTATTGCCCTTAGAGAATGTTTGTATAGACATGTTACACCAGCCTATCTCAACCCTTAAACCTTGGAGAAACTTTGAACTAAAGTTCATGTCACAACGAACCCATCTATGAAACATATATTTTCAGTTCCCACACTTCAGCGGGATCAGCAGATTATAGATATAAGATAGTCTACATCTGCTGCAGAAATACTATAAGATACTCTACATCTGCCATACTGTGCAGACAACATGTGGTAAACACAACTCTGTGACTTATAATTCTACTGTATTCTCTGAATAATTTGTAATCACTTTGACTAACAGAACTCCCAAGTGTCGTTTTATGGACCTCCAAATGAGACAAGCTGTATAGGATGTTTTTACTACCTAAAGAAAATGCAGAGTCCTGTGTAGTATAGTAGTCTACTGATCTCTGCCTCATGGGTGTACATATGTGTTTAAAACAAAATAGTAAGGAACCCTTTTATATGTCTTGAGGTGTGCTAGCCCCATATTTTATAGGCCAGTTGCACGTGAGGGGTGAGGGAACAGTGTGCTACTTAACATATAATTTGTGTGTCCATTACTGCACTGTATGTGGTTTTCCCTGCCAGGTGCTCTTGAATACTAGAGGATGCATACAGAATGTTCATTTGCTAACATGAGCTCAGGCGATGCCTTACGCAGTGTCTGCAGTTTATTCTTGGGCCGGCAGATGTAACCAGATGCTCATAGTTAAACATGTCTTGTTTTTCTCAGAAGAATCAAGAGTTACTCAGAGCAACAGAACAATACAACCACCCAAAGCTGTGATATTTATGCTGTGGAACATGAGATCATCAGTATATGTGTGGATTGTTTAGTGACATATGAGATTCCAAATGTTTTCAGGCCATGTAAAATTGAAATCTTTCATGATTGTCAGTTTATATTTGAGAGATGGATGTTGGAAGTTCAGCTTTATGAAAACAACCGAAGTAAACAATTACGGAATTAATAATAACAAGAACACATTTAGCAAAGTATCATAGGCTGAAAACCGTACTGGAGGGAAGGGAAGGAAGCATTTGTTCAAGAGGAAGACAAAGGTTACAATGGGAAGGTAACGTTCAGAGCTGGACTGTAAAGAGGAATTTAGACTATGCCATCTTAGCACGAGACTGCATGTTGGAGATTTGTTGCAGCTGACTGTAATAATGAAAAAGTTAGTTGCATATCCTTTACAGGATGTAGCAATCTACCCCAGCGTTTTTTGTCTGTTTGTGATTTCTTGGCATGTTTACATTCAGTAGTTGGCCATTGCTTTCTGAACTACCAGCCTTCATACCATTTATGAAATACAAACGCAAGGCTGTCCGCTGCCAAATCGCCTGCAGCTGTGTTTCGAACGTGGTATGCGGGATTATGAATTGTGTTCTTAACCCGTTCGCCACAGAGCCAGACTGTGTCATAATGAAGGTGACATCTGACCTGATCATATTTTGATTGCCTACACACACACAAAATGTTAACTTTCAGCTGCTCCTGTTTACAGAAATATTGAATATTATACTTTTGTCTTATAATCATTTACAACAGTTTTGAATTACATACTCTTCTTTGTTAACTGAGCAATTCATTCAGCTCTCTACTGAATACTTCAAGTGTGCCTTGGTGCAGTAGACACTGGTTCAATGCCTGTGGTGTTCTTAAGTTTGGTAGGTCCATAACAGTAGAAATTCGCTAGGGGTCTTTTGCCAAGGAGAACTGATCAGAGACATGCTGTAGGACGATGTGATAATGGTGTGTAGTTCTTCTTTAATATGAAATAAGAATACAAAAGGAACTTTCCAAGAACTAGGAAATTTATGAAAGTCAAAGGAATTAAGACTGAGCACCAAACTTGGGGTTATTAACTCTGGCATTAAACCAGTGCTGCTGTATGGATTAGAAACATAGAGAATACATCACACATTTAGTAATAAACTGCAAACATTGGTGCCTACGCAGAAAAGAGGGAATGAAATGGTATGACATAATTACCAATGTGAAGCTCATGGAGAGAAATAAACAAATAAACACCACTGAATCCAGTGGTGAGGAAAGGATGCTTGCATTGAGCAGGAGACACATTGAGAACATGTGATAATAATGTAACCTGAAAGTCCCTTGTTGATAACCCATGGGCTAAAGAAATAGAGGGAGAGATAAACAGTAAGCAGAAGAGAATGGGAGATAGAGATGAGAAAAATGGGGAAGACATGCGGGGAGCTGACAGAGAGCCAAGAAAAGGATGGCCTGGTGCCAGCTGGCACAGGCAATGCTCCATTGTGGGATACAGGGCGGAAGTAGTAATTCATCTGAGGAGCAGATTATTAGCATGAAGATTCATGAGACCAGGGAACTGGCAGCAGATTGAGAGTACTTCTGATGGGGAATGTGACATTCTGGTGGTCTGTGGGGAGTGTGACACTCTGGTGGGCTGTGGAGAGTGTGACACTCTGGTGGACTGTGGGGAGTGTCACACTATGGTGAACTGTGGTGAGTGTGATGTTCTGGTGGGGAGTGTGAAAATCTGGTGTGCTGTGGAGAGTGTGGCTTTCTGGTGGGTTGTGGTGAGTGAGACATTCTGGTAGGCTGTGGTGAGTGACATTCTGCAAGTGACATGATGATGATGTTGGTAGATTTCCTGTCCCCAACATGGCGATTAGGCATTGAACCATTTAGGCCTCTGGCATGTTTATGCTTGTGGCTACGATTTGCATTCGCATTTTCCTCATGTTGGATTGGTAGTACATGGTTCCGTCGCCCTGCTACTGAGTGAGTGCTTGGCACGACACTGTGAGCTGTGAAATTCATGTGGAATGCTTTTACATCTGTCCATTGTTGTTTGCACAGTGAACTGCAAGTTTGGAACAATTGTGACCAGCTCTCGCTGAATTGACTGGTTTGCCTTTTCAGTTCAGAAGTGCATTTTTCAGGAGACTCCTGGGAGTCATCG
The DNA here is from genome assembly GCA_014155875.1 of Cepaea nemoralis. Classification (NCBI taxonomy): domain Eukaryota; kingdom Metazoa; phylum Mollusca; class Gastropoda; order Stylommatophora; family Helicidae; genus Cepaea; species Cepaea nemoralis. Next base: position 107,091 of record JACEFZ010017449.1, on the reverse strand, counting down.
CTGGAGCTACAGAGTTTGTGCTTTATGTGGCGCTTTTGGCAGGTCACCCTGCGGAAAGAGACTGAGCCATGTGGGATAAAACCCGGGTCAGTGAAGTCTTTCTGGTGATCGACGAACTATTTTTCGTGGAGGACTTTTGTGTTGGCATTTTGGCGGAAACATTATGCACAGTGTACCTGTGCGGGCTGTTTGCTTGCTGAGACATGTGTCTGTTCCACTTTTCACATTGGGCAGTGAGAAGCATTTTGTGTGATATTCACTGGCACAGGAACGGAGCATAATGGAGATGACCCATTGCCGTGAAGTTGGAACCTCGACTAACTTAACTAACTAGCTGGTAGATTAGTTTAAAATAGATCTGGTTCTAGATATCTGCTTCGCAATTGATTACGATGGTTAGAAGAGACCCCTGCAACACACATTGTCTTCATCACGGACTCAAGGAGTATGCTTAGTAAAGTGAAGAAAGGAATGTTTCGTGTGGAATGGCTCACCTCACTTCAGGGGTCACAGATTGTGGGAATTGTATGGATTTTTTTCCCTAGCCATGCAAGAGTGCGGGGAAAATGAACAGGCCGATAGGCTGGAAGGGAATGCACCACTTGGTCGTAGATTACTTCTGGACAAGGGGGAGGTGATCATGCGCCTGTGGGACCAGGTGGAGATGGTGGAGGAACAGATTGAGAACCCGTGTGTGGAAAGGAGGAGATTGTGGGCGATTGGCAGGGGTTCTGGTAGAGTCTCAAAACTGAGAGGGAAGACCAGGAGAACTTTCAATCAGATAGCGGTGTGAACGATTAGTAGTGTGACTATTTTCTGGCTGTTGAACGAGGGGACAGATTGCATAGGGGTATATCCTGAATGCAGTGATGTCAGTTCTTAGCTCAACTCAACTCAACTCTACGATGGTTTAAATTAGATTTTGGTTTAGATTATATTTGGGTGCTTAGACTACTCTTCCAAGTCTCTTGCTGTACACCATCCTTACTTTTTTTTTTTTTTAAGAAAAAATAATTACAACACATTTAGTGGCTTTAGGTACTGTGCACTGAGGAGAGGCCAGATGTACACATAATCAGGCTATGATTCGTACCATTAGTAATCACTCTTCACTGGTTGTTGAAGATGGGAATGAATCATGTATGTGAATGTCTGCAGTGACGCCAGTTATTGACTCTACTCTTTTTAAACAGCACCGAGTCGGTTGACTTGCTTTTAGTAATGAATTTTACTAGTATTATTGTTATCTTTATTATTATGAAATATTATAGTACATTATAGTCCTTGTACTTACTGTTCATCATCATGTCAGTCTTTCCTCGTCTAGTTTAGAATCTGAAGGCACCTTACTATGTTGTTTTTGTTTCAGCTTAGTTAACACATACACACAATGTGGGTTTGTCAATCCAAAGTGTCTCATGGAAGTGAGCATGTGTCTTGCTTCTCTTCCATGGAGACATTGTGGATACGCATGTGTGTTTTAATTTCTGCCATAATGAATACAACTGTAGTAGTATAGAGATCCTGTAATCCTCACTACATTTGGAGCTTCTTATAGATATAAACAGAAAGATATATAAATTGTTGAATAAATGCAACATTGTGCCGGCCATTGTCCACACAGAGGTCAGTACAACAACCAGTATTGCTTGGGTTGGTTAGTGATTTCTTCCATGTTGTTATAGCAGTTTGATCAATAAGTGCATCTAACATGTTTTTAATTAACAAATATTACTGTTTACACAATGGTACTTATATTTATGTATCTTTCCATGTAATCTTATGTACATTGTTCTTGTTTTGTAACAAATATTACTTATTTAGCCAGAACTAGTAGTTTAATCTGAATAAGATTTACGAGTTGTGTTTGATAAATACAAACTCTATGATGTGGTTGTTTAATGAGAATTCCACTAGCACGTGCATGTTTGTTTGCTTCCGCGTACCTTCTTGATCTGCTTCCAGCATTGTAGTTGTACACTGTGCTTGTAAGTATGGGCTGGTACACACCTGGTGGTTATAACCTGTACAGGCAATATTTATAAATATAAACTGCACATATTAAAGTAGAGGTATCTATATCTTGTCTAGAAAATTCTTCCATCTAGCAATGCCATTATACCAAAATCTCCCAGCTGACACCTTACCAAAAATATCCTAGTTGCTGAGATTACCAAACAAATCTCTCAGCTGACAACACCATTTTGTCAAAATATCCCAGCTGACATTACCAAAAATTCTCTCAGCTGATAATATTACCAAAAATATCCTAGCTGAAAACACCATTCTGTTAAAATATCCCAGCTTACAACACCATTCTATTAAAATATCCCAGCTGCTGAGATTACCAAACAAATATCTCAGCTGACAACACCATTCTGTCAAAATCTCCCAGCTTACAACACCATTCTATTAAAATATCCCAGCTGACATCTTACCAAAAATATTCCAGCTGACACAGAATTCTATTAAAATCTCCCAGCTGAAACCCCAACCATGGTACCAAAAACCTCTCAGCTGGCACAGCTGTGGTGCCAGAAGACTGTAATGCAATAGTGTCTTGTTTCAATCCAAGGAAAACACTACAGATCATAGAGGTAGATGAGTTTTTAAGTTGAAGCTACTGTGAGGGATGTTTATCTTGATGGTCAATGCTAAGGTAACAGTCTGTAACGCAGGCTTCAATGTCAGCTTCTAGAGAGTTGGCTTTGTGATTGTCTATCCTGGTCACAGTTATAGAACAAGCTGCTTGGCTGCTCTATTTTAGGGAGCTATTAGACATGAGGAAAAGATGGTCACCTCACCTTATAATGGTAGTCACCTCACCTTATAATGGTAGTCACCTCACCTTATAATGGTAGTCATCTTATAATGGTAGTCACCTTATAATGGTAGTCACCTCACCTTATAATGGTAGTCACCTTATAATGGTAGTCACCTCACCTTATAATGGTAGTCACCTCATCTTATAATGGTAGTCACCTCACCTTATAATGGTAGTCACCTCACCTTATAATGGTAGTCACCTCACCTTATAATGGTAGTCACCTCACCTTATAATGGTAGTCACCTCACCTTATAATGGTAGTCACCTCACCTTATAATGGTAGTCACCTCACCTTATAATGGTAGTCACCTCACCTTATAATGGTAGTCACCTTATAATGGTAGTCACCTCACCTTATAATGGTAGTCACCTTATAATGGTAGTGACCTCATCTTATAATGGTATTCACCTCACCTTATAATGGCATTCACCTCACCTTATAATGGTAGTCACCTCACCTTATAATGGCAGTCACCTCACCTTATAATGGTAGTCACCTCACCTTATAATGGTATTCACCTCACCTTATAATGGTAGTCACCTCACCTTATAATGGTAGTCACCTCACCTTATAATGGTGGTCACCTCACCTTATAATGGTGGTCACCTCACCTTATAAGGGTAGTCACCTCACCTTATAAGGGTAGTCACCTCACCTTATAAGGGTAGTCACCTCACCTTATAATGGTAGTCACCTCACCTTATAATGGTAGTCACCTCATATGTGGAGACCTTAGTATCTCATCTTCAGTTATAGTATCTGCTGTGGGTGTGTGCATTCCTGAACTCTTTGTTAGTTTGTGTAAATAACTGGCTCAGACAGCAGCATTTCAGGTGATATTAGGGATAGGAGGAGTTAAAGTAATGTTTGGGGCAAGAGGAATTTGGTAAAATCTGGGATATAGTGGATTAACATCTGAGACAGAGAGAGTGTAAAATCATGGCTAGAACAGTGGGTTTATGTAGCAACTGGCTGGTACAGGAGGAGTTCCAGTTGTTCCCAGCCAACAGCATGTTTTGTAGCAGGCAGGGCTTGGATGACTATGGAGGCTACTGACCGGCCAGCCAGGCTGGACTCCACAATCAAATGTAGATGATCAAGTGGCTTAATGTCGTGTTGCCATTTTAGGACAAGGTTGTTTTTTTTTAGTTAAAAAATGTGTGACTACTTTTACGTGCATAATAGTTAATGTGAAGTCCTGGCGAATTATTTTTGATTTTGTTTCAATATTGTCATTATTATTTATTATGTTTAGAATGTTAAACAATAAAATTCACAAAACTGCAACATTTTGTGTTATAGTTTGTGTAAACTATAATTCTCTTTGTTAAATTTGTTACTGTTTTTGTCCAGCTAGTTTACTGTCAGGGATCCAGATAGGGTCAATGGTGAGTGGCAGATGAGACCTCAAGGGTTAAGACAGTTATACTCAACTCAAACAGACGATAGCGAGACGTTAATATGTGGACCCAGAAAGCCAGTCAAGCGGCGAGCCAGTGAACACTGGCTACAGGCGCCCAAGTGATCCTTGAGGAATCACATAATCGAAGTTAACATGCTGAATAGACGGTGGATTGTCTCTCAATGAAGTACAAGGCAGCTTCGAGACAAGTCACACACAAGGCAGTTTCGAGACAAGTCACACAGTAGATCCACATATGAACATAAAACCAGCGATATTTCTATAACACACGCTCTAATCAACTCGACACTATCAGCCAATGTCCCACATCCTAAGAATATTTGAAGTAATAGGATAAGGGGTATGTTGAGGACGTATGTCAGTGCTAACCAGTTCGGGCAATGGAAAAGCTCCACTAAGTGACGTGTGTGTAGATCGGCGATCGTCAACAGCTGAGCCTATAGAGTGAGTTCTGTCTTCATGATAACTGGCATCTTGTGCTGCACAGGTTGCGACAGAGAGAGAGAATGAATTGTCATTGTGTCAAAAAACATGTCACAGACTGCATTTGTTATTGAAGACCACCAAGTACTCCGTCCACAATGGACAGCGGATGAGTATTTCACAACAATAGTTTTAAGGATTTGACTTGACTGGCTGTCGGAGTGCATGCAGTGTGTATGCTTTGAAAATAAACGTTATGTCAGCTGCCGCTATGAGTTCATCTTTGTCCAGTCGTCTCAGCATCTGCCAGATTCTTGTGTGACGTACAACTGTCAGTAACTATCAAGTCACACCCCTACACTATCATCTTGGCAGTTACTTACCAAAGCCATAAATAAAGGACAAACTAAATGAAAGGACATATCGACAGCAGATGTGTAATACAGAAATTATACATATGGGAAAATAAAAGGCACGAGACGCAGAGAAAGACAAATTAGTATGTTATGTTTTAAGAGCGAGCACAACCCACTACTGGGAACTGATCGTATTCCGGTACGAACCTAGGGCTTTGTCCGTGTCAGATTGGAAGCACAGATAAGTATGTACCTAGAAAACTTAAACAGTTGACCAATAAACAATAGTATAAGCAACTTAAGTCTGTTATGTAAAGGACCGTTTCATATACCTTAAGGCATATTGTGCTAAAGCCGTATTTTCATAGAACAATCAGCACTCCAGGGGTGATATTTTCACTGCCATTACCAGCAGCTTTCTCTTCCCACAACATGTCCTGGTGATCATGCCAGAGTTGGTCACAGCGAAGTCATCGTTTATTAAAGTATCAGAAGGCAGAAAGGACTGGAAAGTCATGGTATTCCAAGTCTGCTCCAGACACGGCACTAGAAGAAGATCAATGTCAGTTGACGACAGTGGTCGTGTGTTTGAGTCCCGTTCCAGGGGGTGGATATTTTTGTTTTCATTTAGATAGTTTCACAGATCGACCCAGCGACCACTTCTTGTTGACTGCTAGATTCCTTGAGGCAACCGATCTCATTCTGTAGACCATTCAATGTGTAAACCACTCAATGTGTTTTATTCATGTCTCATTCTCTCATGTCTAATCCACACTTAGATATAACATTTACTTTTAGTGTAATCTCATTCGTGCATCTTCCATCTAATGTTATAATTGCCCATGGGGATTTGCATTTATCAACTTGGTTAAGCATTTACCCTTCTATTATTATCTCAAATATAGGTATTATCTTTTTCTTTGATATAAAAAATATGTCGGTTATTTGCTATTTTAGAGAATTCTCTCTCTCTCTCTCTCTCTCTCTCTCTCTCTCTCTCTCTCTCTCTCTCTCTCTCTCTCTCTCTCTCTCCTCTCTCTCTCTCTCTTCCTCCTCTCTCTCTCTTGCTCTCTCTCTCTCTTCCTCCTCTCTCTCTCTCTCTCTCTCTCTTCCTCCTCGCTCTCGCTCTCTCTCTCTCTCACTCTCACACACACACACATACATAATAATAATAATAAACAGCGGACTTTGCGTCAATAAGCCTTCATCCACAAACAAAACAATTCACAACAAAAATAAAAAGCAAAAACCCTAAAGTAACTATATCGAAGCATCATGATATAGAGCAAACACGTGAAATAAAACTAATCAAGTATCGTGAAATGGAAAGTTAGCTTCTTGGCTGATTATCTTTACAGATAAGAAAGAAGAACGCAAACGAAAGCGGGAATACACAGGCAGACAGTGAAAGTGCACACGTGGCGAGGATACTGTCACATTTTACAAGGAGATGAGGACAACGGGGTCCAGTGAGAAAGTTGTCAAATTAAAAGCGACTTTTAAAATAAGTCGCTTAAAAGTCGACAGGGTCGACTTCATTGCACCGGGTTTTTATCCCATATGGCTCAGTCTCTTTCCGCAGCGCGGAAAGCGTCGCACAAAGCACGAACTCCGTAGCTCCAGTGACGGCCCCCAGGAGTCTCCGAAAAAATGCACTCGTGAACAGAAGGATGCAGCCCGGAATCGAACCCACAATCTTCGGAGCCCGAGAGTAAATGTAACAAGAACAACCTTAGATAAATGAATGCCTGCTTTTACAAATAAATATCAGCATTAGAAAGAGCGCATAAACAGACCTTCACATCTCTCATCCTCCCTCCCCCCACCCCTAACACTTTACTGATAAAAGAAGAGACCAAACAAAAACGTGAAAAGGGTTCTTTACCTCTGACCTTCAACACTATGCTATCCATCCATCATGTGCTATGCCGGTAAGCGTGGGCTGTCATGTTCTGCCATCTCACTCGATCACCAGAGTCGTGGATCAGCTCCGTGTTCCTGTCTCGACCATGCCACGTGGCCAAGCCATCCAGGTATTTACTTCTCGGTCTTCCCCTTGGTCTCTTCACTTCGATCTTGCCAGTTGTCACCAAGTTCTCAAATTCATTTCTTCTCATAACATGCCCAAAAAATTGTGACTGTCTACGTCTAATGACTCTAATCAGTTTACGATCTTCTTTTGTTTCTTGAAGGAGTTGCTCATTGGTTTTTTTCTGTCTGTCCATGGTATTCTTTGCATTTTCCTCAGAAACCACATTTCCACAGCCATCTGTGCTATATAGAACTAGAAATAAAGTAAGTCCATTTACTTTAACTGATTTAGACCAAACATAGCTCACGATCAAATAAACAAGTATTATAATGTAAATTTCTATTAACTGAGTATTGAGATTGTGTAAGATGCCACGAAACAACACAAAAAATGCATGACAAGACAGACGTGATTGCGGCCTTGTGGGAGCACGTGTACACCTCGGAGGAGCAAATGGATCACCATAGTCTGGCAAGAATGAGGCAGCGAGGCTTGACGCTCAGAGGAAATATAATCAGATTGTTACTGGAACTATTGGTGTTGGAACTCTTCGCTGGCTGCTGAGGATGGGGACGGAACGCTTATGGGAATGTCCCGAATGCTGTGATCTCGGTTCCTAAATCAATCAATCAAAACAAATAACACGATGATTTTTTTCCCATATCCTTTTTACAGGACATCGCAGTCAACACAACCATTTCTGCCGCTTTGATCTCTTGTGATCTCTCTTCATTTGTTTCTTGTAATACTTGTTCATTGGTTTTTCTGTCTGTCCATGGTATTCTTTGCATGGACAATCATAAAAACCAATGAACAAGTCCTACAAGAAACAAATGAAGATTGTAAACTGATTAGAGACATTAGACGTAGACCATCACAATTTTGTGGGTATGTTCTGAAAAGAAATGAATTGGAGAACTTGGTGACAACTGGCAAGGTCGAAGGGAGGAGACCAAAGGGAAGACTAAGAATTAAATATCTGGATGTCTTGGCCACGTGGCATGGTCGAGACAAACACGGAGCTGATCCATGGCTCTGGTGATCGAGTGAGATAGCAAAACATGACCGCCCACGCTTATCAGCATGGCACATGATGGATGGATGGATCTCTTGGCAAGTTTACCTTCAGTAGTTTGCCATTGCTTTCTGAACGACCGGCATCGATAACAACGCAAAACGAACGCAACGCGGTCTGCTGCCGAATCGCGCGCAGATGTGTTTCGAACGCGAGTATACGGGATTACGAACCATGTCCGTAAGCTCTTCACCACGGAGCCCGGCCGATTATCCTAGTATGGACACTGGACCGAACTTTGCGTATGGATTAGCTTTCCCGATTACCAGTGTCCCTCGCCATCAGACGAACGCACTTGGACTTCAGAGGTGTTGTCTGGCCCTTCTTAGTCATGAGGCCTACATTCGTATAGATTACGCAAGTAAGAAAATCATTTCGTCGGCCCTCAGATTTCGTCATGGTATCCATATTGCATGCATATATAGCCACACTGTTCACTGGGTTACTTGTGATTGTGCTCTTGTAAAGATAACAGATTGCACTCTCCGTGTTTGTTTGTTGATTTACTCAAGAATTAATATACACTGTCACTGAAGTCTTGTTTTCACCCTTCACCTCACGAAGTTATTCCTATTGAATGGTTTATTTCTTCCCACAGACAACGGTATGGATAGTTAAAAATGTAGATAATTTCAATTTTTATCTCTTGTCTAATGTGTAAGGTTAAAAAGTTAATTGCATATCCTTTACAGAACGTCTCAGTCAAGCCCAGTATATATATATATATATATATATATATATATATATATATATATATATATATATATATATATATATACAGTCTGCCATTGCTTTCTGAACCACCAACACCCATACCATTTCGTCAAGAACCAACGCATGGCGGTTTGCTGCCTAACCGCCCGCAACTGTGTTTCGAACGCAGGTATGCGGGATTACAAACTGCGACCGTAAAACCTTCGCAGCAGAGCCGGCGAGTGCGCTAGCGAGTGCGGAAAGCTAAATAAAGCGGTTTCGTCAATTTCTGTGCAAACAATAGATTGCACGATGTATTGCCTGGCATATTTCGCCACATCTCGTCAGGTACATACTGCAGAAATCACAAAACGTAAAGTAAATTAACTAGATAAATCCTTAAATCCTTCAAGCTGAAATATACACATATTCGCACAGTAATGTCAATTGTCTACCACGGTAATTTTAAGCTGACTAACAATACTCTTCTGCAAATTTTAACAAGCGAGTTTGTTACTCGCTTGTTAAAGTTTGCAGAAGCAATAATGATCAATCAATATATAAATCGTGTAATCTATTGTTTGTGTCTTCGTTATTCAAATTTACTATGGGAAAACATTGTTTTGAATGTCTGTGCATTAATTTATTTTTATTGATGAATATTGCTTCATAGCAGCAACGTCTATTCTGTCGTCTGTGATTGTTTTCTTGTAATGCTGCTCCTTTTGCACTTTCTATTTGTGTTTATTTATTCATTGTATTTCTTCAGTTTTATTGCACTTCGGCCCATTTATCATACATTAAAAAAAATTTATTTATTTAGTGTTGTAGACTTGCGGTTAACAGTGGTTTGATTCGTTAACGCGAATGCCCTCATTATTTATATTTTTATACGATTGTTCAGTTTGTATACATATGGGGTTAAAGGTCAGCATGTCGTGTCAAAGTTCATAGCCAGTATTTACTATATCAGCCTCTAACGATGGTATGTAACTTTTATGTTAAGACTTCACTTAGACGCTTAGAACTTCAATTCTCTGTATCCAAAGTTTATATACACAAGCAAATAACCGCTGTAGTAGAGGCAAAGAACACAACTCAGTCGCAATATATATAGTGACACTACTAGCGTAGTCGTAGTGACTGGAACGTCAACGAGTAAACTAAGTGAAAGAAATGACAGTTGAATGAGTTGAAGTTGAGTTGACAGCTAACTAACTAAATAAAAAGATTATTTCACGCCCAGAAAAATCATTGTCGTTAGTTAGTTTGTATTTCATTAGTTCCAGCAGTATATTTAAGTTTATGTTCGGCTTCTGATTCACAGCTGACGCAACTCAACTGTTTTTAAGTTAAGTGTTACCCAAACGGTTTGGTGGTCTAAAAAAACTAAAACAATCAGACTGTATGACTGTATGTGACATGAAATATGAAATGATTACGGCTAAATTAAGACATTAGACACTTTGTGACTTTAGAAATGCCCGTCGGCCCTGTGGTCACTGATGGTTCCAGAAAATCTATGTGGAAGTAAAGGCGGCCGATGACCATATCACCCATCGAGTGCCAGGTTTATACAAATCACAAATCTGAGGCTAGCCTCATGACGTAGACAAAGGGACCTTTATTGTAAGATTAATAGCAAGAGAAATCAATTGTCATCGGCTTTCATGGTAGATATGGTATAGGACAGAAGTAGAGATTAGAGGACGCACTAGACAAAATCAAAATTGAAGGCTTCAGTAATTACACCACATTTCTCTAATTTTTCAAAATTTATTAAAAAGAATATGTTCAATTATCATCATGTGCTCTGCCAACTAGCATATGCATTCATGTCTGCCCACAGATTTCAGTCCCTGGTGCTCTGTTTCCAGTCCCTGGTGCTTTTTTTCCAGTCCCTGGTGCTTTGTTTCCAGTCCCTGGTGCTTTTTTTCCAGTCCCTGGTGCTTTGTTTCCAGTCCCTGGTGCTCTGTTTCCAGTCCCTGGTGCTCTGTTTCCAGTCCCTGGTGCTCTGTTTCCAGTCCCTGGTGCTCTGTTTCCAGTCCCTGGTACTTTGTTTCCAGTCCCTGGTGCTTTGTTTCCAGTCCTTGGTGCTCTGTTTCCAGTCCCTGGTGCTTTGTTTCCAGTCCCTGGTGCTCTGTTTCCAGTCCCTGGTGCTTTGTTTCCAGTCCCTGGTGCTTTGTTTCCAGTCCCTGGTGCTTTGTTTCCAGTCCCTGGTGCTCTGTTTCCAGTCTCTGGTGCTCTGTTTCCAGTCCCTGGTGCTTTGTTTCCAGTCCCTGGTGCTCTGTTTCCAGTCCCTGGTGCTTTGTTTCCAGTCTCTGGTGCTCTGTTTCTAGTCTCTGGTGCTCTGTTTTCAGTCCCTGGTGCTTTGTTTCCAGTCCCTGGTGCTCTGTTTCCAGTCTCTGGTGCTCTGTTTCCAGTTCCTGGTGCTTTGTTTCCAGTCCCTGGTGCTCTGTTTCCAGTCCCTGGTGCTCTATTTCCAGTCCCTTGTGCTATGTTTCCAGTCTCTGGTGCTCTGTTTCCAGTCCCTGGTGCTTTGTTTCCAGTCCCTGGTGCTCTGTTTCCAGTCCCTGGTGCTTTGTTTCCAGTCCCTGGTGCTCTGTTTCCAGTCCCTGGTGCTCTGTTTCCAGTCCCTGGTGCTTTGTTTCCAGTCCCTGGTGCTTTTCGGGCTTTGTTCCAGTCCCTGGTGCTTTGTTTCCAGTCCCTGGTGCTCTGTTTCCAGTCCCTGGTGCTTTGTTTCCAGTCCCTGGTGCTCTGTTTCCAGTCCCTGGTGCTTTGTTTCCAGTCTCTGGTGCTCTGTTTCCAGTCCCTGGTGCTCTGTTTCCAGTCCCTGGTGCTCTGTTTCCAGTCCCTGGTGCTTTGTTTCCAGTCCCTGGTGCTCTGTTTCCAGTCCCTGGTGCTCTGTTTCCAGTCCTTGGTGCTCTGTTTCCAGTCCCTGGTGCTTTGTTTCCAGTCCCTGGTGCTCTGTTTCCAGTCCCTGGTGCTTTGTTTCCAGTCCCTGGTGCTTTGTTTCCAGTCCCTGGTGCTTTGTTTCCTGTCCCTGGTGCTCTGTTTCCAGTCTCTGGTGCTCTGTTTCCAGTCCCTGGTGCTTTGTTTCCAGTCCCTGGTGCTCTGTTTCCAGTCCCTGGTGCTTTGTTTCCAGTCTCTGGTGCTCTGTTTCCAGTCTCTGGTGCTCTGTTTTCAGTCCCTGGTGCTTTGTTTCCAGTCCCTGGTGCTCTGTTTCCAGTCTCTGGTGCTCTGTTTCCAGTCCCTGGTGCTTTGTTTCCAGTCCCTGGTGCTCTGTTTCCAGTCCCTGGTGCTCTATTTCCAATCCCTGGTGCTATGTTTCCAGTCCCTGGTGCTCTGATTCAACTCTGTTGATGATATTCCACCATGTGATCGCCTCAGTTCATCCAGCATCATTTCATCCTGTCTGTCTCTGCCTTTGTTTCCCCACTGATTTTTCCAGTGATCACAACATTTTCCAGTGCCTATCTTCTCATAATATTACAAAAGAAAGCTGTTTGTCTCTTTCTTATAGATGTATGTAATGTTCTTCCAAGGTGAGGTGAGTTGAGTCACAATTGACATGAAAGCACTCAGGATATTCCCATTTACACTCTGTCTTCATCTTCAACCAGCAGTGAAGAGTTCCAGTACTAGTGCCAACAGTTGCAGTCTCATTATGTGTCTGCCCAGCCTTTCCTCTGAGTACTAAGTGTTGGACAGATCCTCTGGTCTTTCCCCACGACCCCATTCTCTCCAGGCCGTGATGGTTTATCCGGTCACACTATACATGTGATCCCAAAGGCCCCTGACTATATCTGCCTTATCGTGCACATTATACCACCCAACAGTGCAGACCCAGCCAATCTGTCCGCTCATTTCCCAACACACCAGCATGTCCTAGGGAACATATCCAATGGATGCTCCCTATCCTTGATTTGTATCAATATGTTTGCACTGTTTGTCTTCCAGCCAGTGGAATGCCACAGTGACTGCCTCTATCTCCATTCTCAGACTAGATGTTCTGGTATCATATCTCCTGTACTAAACACTGTCCATTTACCTTCACAAGGAACCCCCAGGCACTTAACTTGCTTCTTGGCACAGAGCCATCTGTGTAGATGATCACATGGCATGAGTGCAAATTGTTGTGTATCAGTTGTTGCATCTCCCATTCAGCACAGACTGCTGGCCAATCCATACACTTCTGTCCAATATAATTATGACTCAGTTCAGGTTTGACTTTTCTATGTCAGTCTAACCCACTTCTCCCCTCTCTGTGTTCTCAAACATACACACTTGTCTGATTGTGTCCTCTGCCTGAGCCATCCATGATTTTTCTCTTCCAGCCTTTGTCCCTTAACTGCGTCCAGGACTTCATGCAGAGGTTCTACTTTCATTAACCTCTATCCACATTAATTATGCTCGCAGATATTTTTGTGTGTGAATTTATTTCTGGGAACTTTTAAGCCATTAAGGCATGAGAAATAGCTTTATAAGCGAGTTCTCTACTGTTTGAATCTTACTTTATTTAATGAAAAACTAGATTGTTATTAATTACATAATCTTTTTGCTGAAATCCGAATGCTGTGATGTCGGTTCCTAAATCAATCAATCAATCAATCTTTTTGCTGAAAAAGAATTGGAATATGGGAGTAGATGTTGAATGAAACCATTATATTATAATACTCATCATCATCATCATGTGCCATGCTGATAAGCATGGGCAGTCATAGTTCATTGTCTAAAATTAGTGTTAATTAATTGTGTTCTTATCCCAATTATGCCATGTGGCCAAGCCAATCAGGTCTTTATCTCTCTCTTTTCCCTTTGCTCTTTTCCCTTTGCTCTTTTCCCATTGAGTTTGCCGGAGGTCTTCAAGTTTTCCAGTTTATAATACTCTGCTTGCATAAAAGTGGGTTATTAGCTCTCTCTCAGTACCAGATGGTCAAAGCAGTGGCCTAATAGAGGAAATAACCTTAAACATCAAACTCACACAACATAAGTGTATTACATTCTCAGGGACCTATTCACCTTGTAAAAACCAAATATGTGGTCAGATTTGTTTAGTATGCTCCGACTAAACACATCTACAATCACACATGCCACGATGTGGTGTTTGTGGCAGACTCGCAAAGAACATAAGTACAGTCACACATGCCATGATGTGGTGTTTGTGGCAGACTCGCAAAGCATGCTACTTAAAACAGAAACGGGTATGTTCCGTGTGGACTGGCTAGCATCACTTGAAAAGATGAAGATCAAGAGCATATCCTGGATCTTCTGCCGAGGTCATGCTAGTGTGTGAGGCTTCCATCCTAGACCAGTTGCCCAGGTCATGCTAGTATGTGAGGCTTCCATCCTAGACCAGTTGCCGACCAAGGCTTTGGGTTGGTCCGCCCTGCCATCACATTTAGTCTTTAGGTTGCATTTCATTGCATTAGGGTAAGGCTTATACCCTCCCAATTATGCTCCTCAACCCAAAGCCGTTGGCACAATGTAGGGTGTTGGTTTGGTGAGCACCGACAAACATTCGGTGTTAACAGAAAGCAGGTAGTACTGTCTACTCTCATGATGACTACAATCATTGAAAATTGTGTAGACATGTGTGCTTGGTAGCATGCTATGGCATATTGCAAATACAACTTATTAGAGTAGACATTGATGTTAAAATAAATTGTAAAGTTGTTCATGCGACTGATTTGGCCAAATGGTTAATGATCTGAGTATATAGTTAATGAATAAAGTAGAAAACAAGAAAAGCCCCTTTAAAAGAAACCTTAATTTCTAGAATAACTAATATTCAACTGCTTTCAGGTGTCTCCTAATACAATTTTTCCAATGATCTGAATGAATAAAACATACATGAAGGGATAGCAAACATGGTAAACCTCAGACACAGACCTAGATAGATCAGATATTGTTGCATGGCTGGGTCCCGAGATCAGTTTTGTGAGACCAGATTTTAGAGTTTAGGACAAATCTGCAGCAATAGGGAAATCAGAAAAACACATTTGCTTTCAGGTTGTATTAAACTCTGGTATTATTTTTCATTGCAGAGTACTGCCCCTGTATCACTCTTGTACAAGAGAAATGAAAATGAATTGATATAACGACAGTTAAATGTAATGGCCAAGCTGATGTTACTTTGTAACAGACCTGGATATATACTTCCACAATTTCTGAGACTTGTATCCCAGCAGCAAATAATAATGTCACAGTATGGCACAGAGACATTGTTCACAGATTCACAGCAAGCTGAGACATTGTTCACAGATTCACAGCAAGCTGAGTGCTATGCCAAATTTAGACCACAGTACACAGATCAGGTCTTTCAAAGAATTCTTGATTTCTGCAAAACTGGTCCGAGTGACTTTGACTTGGCTGTGGATGTTGGTTGTGGTTCTGGCCAAAGCACAGTACCACTGGCTAGATACTTCAGAAAGGTATTCAGTGTGGCCGATCCTTTGTTTTTATTTATGAATCAGCAGTTTTTCAGTTTCCATTTCTATTTCATTTAAATTTCTGGTCTTAGTAGTTTAGTAGTTGAGGAAGGATAGAGGTAGAGATGAGTAAGTAATATGTGACAGACCTGGAAGGAACATCAATAGATGACTAACAATAGAAGAGTTTAGCTTGAGAAGGCTGAGGCTATATGCTACATTGGGGAAAAAGAAGATAAAGAAGATGGAGGAGGAATGAAGAAGGAGGAGAGGGAGGAAGAAGAAGAAGGAAAAACTATTTTCTTAAATTTTGCATTTAAAAAATTATATTAAAGTTTAAAGGTATGTATATTTTAAATTCACTCAAAAATAAAAATAAAAATATTGTAATTAAAACAGCAGCTTTCTTTATCTCCTTCATCCATACAGTTTTATTTAAACTGACATGTGTTTTTTGTGTGTGAGTTTTTTGGGGGCTGAAGAAAGCATGAGGTCACAGCTGGAGAATTAAAATAATTCTGGCATATAAAGAGACGTAACTCTAGTTGACAGATGTATTAGACGGAAGAGTGGTGGGCAAGATTGACATTATTACTTGTAAGTGCACAACATAAAGAAATGGACTAGAAGAAGATGCCTGAGTGTATTGTGATGATGCTGGAGAGCAAATGTTGGAGACTCATTACGGCCCAGATTTAATTCAAGGATGGCACCGGATGATGGTGATCTTTGTGAGAAGAACAGGTCTACAGTATATTGGCACACATTGATAGTGTCAGTTTTATTTGTATCTATACCATATGGTCATATATTGGTAGTATCTGTTGTTATTTTATATATAACACATGGTCACATATTGGTAGCATCAACTGTTATTGTGTCTACACCAAATGAGCACATAGCCACAGTATAGTAGTTGCTAGAACTTGCCCAGTGGACACGGGTTCGATCCGTACTAGGGCAGATTCAACATTTTTTTAATAACTTGGGCTTCCAGGCTGCCCCAGCTTATATGTGTACCAGGAAATGTTGAGGGAAGTAAAAGCTGATGTGATGACTGAAATTGGTCGTCTAGCGTGACACTGACCTCATTACCCACTGAGCACTCATCAACCTGTGCCATGCTGATAAACGTGGGCAGTCATATTTCGCCAACTCACACGACCACTAGAGTCGTGGATCAGCTCTGTGTTCTTGTCTTGACCATACCACTTAGCCAAGCCATCCAGGTATTTACTTCTCTGCCTTCCCCTTGTTCTTTTCCCCTCAATCTTGCTAGTTGTCACCAAGTTCTCCAATTTATTTCTTCTCATAACGTGTCCAAAACATTGTAACTGTCTACGTCTAATTTCTCTAATCAGTTTAAGGTTTTCATTTGTTTCTTGTATAACTTGGTCATTGGTTTTTCTGTCAGTCCATGGTATTCTTTGCATTTCCTCAGAAACCACATTTCCACAGTCATCAGATGTTTTGTGAGCTTGTGCTCAGTATCCACGCTTCACATCCATACAAAAGTACAGATTCTATGTAGCACTTCAACACTCTTTTTCTCATTGCAAATGACATCTTTTTATTGATCAGTATGTTTTCCATCTTGCTAAAGGCTACCTTTGCCATGAGCACTAACTGGTCTATAATAATATCTCCAGTGTTCATTAAGGCTTGTAAAAGGGTGCTTTACTTACTTGTTTACTGATGTGAGCATGTATTGATAGTATCAGCTGTCATTTTATCATGATAGCACCAAGAAGGAGGAGGAGGATGAAGGAGAGGAAAGAGGAAGAAGGACTTTAATTGTAACAGTTATCTTAAACTTTAAAAGTATTTATATTTTACATTCACTCACTATCATTTTATCATGACAGCACCATATTGGTTGCACTATCACTTAGCAGGTCCTTTGTAGAAACACACCTGTGGGCGATTTGGCATCAGACCACCTTATGTTGTTTTCTTTATGAAATGGTATGGGTGCTGGTCACCCAGAAAGCAATGGCAAGCTACTGAATGTAAAACTTTCCTAGGAATCATGAAAAGTCAAAAAATGCTGTACATCTTGTAAAGGATTTGCTACTAACTTTTTGTGTGTAGAACATTGCTCTCATCACAGTCTGTTGGAGAGACCCTGGATCTTTCACCAGTTCTCTTGCCTCATGTGCTGTCTTACCCAAGGTGTCTTTAGTGTCCTGAGTCCACCTTCGTGTCGGCTGATTGCTACCTCTTCTTCCAGGAGCTGTGACTTCCCTCACTGATCTCTTGCCACTGTGGCATTCAGTACGACCAGATTATTGCAGTTTCTGCAACATAATGCTGTTTATGAACCAGTTTTCTTCGATGTTCAGATCTTGTAGAATGCCAGATTGTCTTCTTCTTGATCCACGATATTCTAAGAATTTGTCTGTGACATTTAAGTTTAAAAAACCTGGATTTCCCTCTCAAGGTTATGAATTTATCCATGATGTACATCCGTGTGTTGCCAAAAGATAGATGTGTTGCCAAAGAAAAGATGTGTTGCCAAAGGATAGATGTATTGCCAAAGGATAGATGTGTTGCCAAAGTATAGATGTGTTGCCAAAGTATAGATGTGTTGCCAAAGTATAGATGTGTTGCCAATGGATAAATGTATGTTCACAAAATGTTGACTTGAATTTGATTGCTTGTGTTGTGCTGTAAGTTCTTTTAACTATAGCTTTCAATGTTTATGTTGTCTAGTGCGTCCTCTAGTCTCTAATTCTTTCCCCTACTTCTATGAGGGCCAAACAATACTTGTATGTTTATTTATGACCTGTCTAATGCTGTTTGTACTTTCAGTTGCCTGTATTAAATCTGCCTCTATATGTTCTGATAATGGCTTGCTGTTAAATGTCTGTAACATTTATTCAGATGTTTGTCAGTGACCCTCTTTACATGCAGACAACACTTTCTGTCATCTTTTTCCTCTAATGACGTCTACAACTTATTTGTTAATCCTCACAAACTTGTCGCTTTCAAATGTGTGTTTATAAGACTCATTATTAACTCCTTCAATCCCAGAGAAATGATATTTTGCAAATAAAAACAATTTGGGGCAGGGGAAGCTAAAGTAATTACTTCTGCTGCTGAATGATGCAAAGAAACAGCTAGGATAGAAACATTAACTGATTCACTGGCAAATAAAATGTGGGTTTGGACCAAACAGAAATTGGTGGCAGAAAATGAGAAGTAGGGGTGTGTCACAGTAATGATCTAAAAATGGTTAAAATGGTAGCAACTATATTGTATTATATATCAAATTAAAGGAGATTGCACAAGGAATACGTCAGTATTGCTACTATTGCTAAGGGGTAGAAATATCTTATAATAATGTTAGATTTTCTTTTTCTTTTTTAAACTTGAAGACGGGGTGACAATTATTGAAAATTTCCACTTACCAAGGCACTACTCATCAATCGTTGATGATAATCCAATAAAATGTGCTGAATAATGATAAATACACCACGTTTCTTCACAAATATCACAAGAACTACTCCTTAACACTAATAAAACACAATTAAAAATTCATATTTTGAAGCACATCATTTTCACAGAAAATAGAAAAAGTCAGGAACACACGTGTCAGATTTGTACTGAGAAACAATATATACACTATTTTCTATTTTGTTATAATTATTATTCCTTTAAATTTAATTATTTAAATACTCCTCAGTTTATTTGTGTTAGGCATAGCAAGTGTGGCCCATTAGAGCAAGCATAATTTGACATGATGACGAACTTTCATGGTTAGTTTTGTTTTCCATAATGACTGCCTACTAAATAATTTATTTTAACTGAATAACCACATGTTATCAGTTTAGAATCTTTAACAAAGTCCTTTAAATCAGAATAACTATAATCTAAAATTGTTTAAAACTATTATCTAATGTAAATATGTGAGGCTGAAAACCAGAAGGCGTTACCATTTCTAAAATCAGAAAAGTAACCACAATTTAACTAAAAATTCTGCTAAATTTTGAGATACTTGCTACCTCGCATCCCGTGTTTTGGAATGACAAACCTTCTTGAAGTGTAAAATGTCATTTACCAAGCATTAAAATTACGGAAGATAACAAACTGTCAACACAGCACTCAATGGATGTTACTTTATGCCATTATAGTGGCACACGGCAGTGAATCAGTTACACATAATAGCTTGGATAGAGTGGATATAAGTAACCATTATTTGCTACTGAATAAAAAGTACTGACTACAGTAACAAACTGAAAATATTGCGGTTATATCAGGAGTAGCAGCGTCACTCCATGGGCAATGGCTTTAGCTGGACAGATAAACTTCCCTGATTAGGATAACAAGAATGAAGTCCACCTCATTAGTGCACACAGCTGCTGACAGAGAGGAAGAGTATTGATGTGATCTATTCAACAAGTTTGAAGATAGTAGTTGCTTCAGCCTCGTTTCAGGCAGCAGAGCTGACCAGAAATTAGAGGTGGGAAGCGAACAGAACTGTTCAAACAGCAATGTCAAACTACTGAACTCATAACTGTCACAAAATCACACCACCAAATCATTACAGCAAATAGCTTTCAAGGATTGAGAGTTTTTGGTATGCTGCGATGAGAAAGCCATTTTGTCATGCACTTGATTCTTGACTATAAGGATGGCGATGGTGGTAAAGGAGTAGCAGATGCACATGTAGAGAACTACTTTTTACTGTGTTACATTTGATATTGATTGTAAAGTAGCCTTCACATTTTTCTTTCCCAAGGTTATTGGTGTTGATGTCAGTGAACAGCAAATTTCAAATGCTCCAACAAATATTCCAAACGTGACTTTCAAAGTGTCACGAGCAGAAAACTTGCATTTTGCAGCTGATGCTTCAGTTGATCTGGTCACAATAGCTCAGGCATTTCATTGGGTCAATGAAGACAAGTAAGCTAATGCGGTAAAATGTACATCCTTCATCTTGTCTACACTTTCATCATCATGACCACGTATTACGCCAAATGGTAAAGCAGTAATTTTCCTCTACAGTCATCAACCCTAAGTGTTCTTGACAAGTTTGACCATTGATTGTCTTCCATCCCACTTTATCAATCCACCCAGCATTTTTCTCTTTCTATCAATCTCTGTCTCTGACACTTTCAATTTTGCTTGTTGTCACAGTCTTCTCTAGACTTTTTCATCTCATAAAAAAGTTTGTTGCATATGCTTTACAGGACATAGCAGTCAACCCCAGCATCTTTTGGTTGTTTGTGATTTCTTGGCAAGTTAACATTCAGTAGTTTGCCATTGCTTTCTGAACGACCGACACTCATACCTTTGTATGAAACCAGCGCAATGCAATCTGCTTCTAATTCGCTGTGTTTCGATTGTGGGGTTGCGAATTGCATTCTTAACCCTTTTGTCACAGCGCTGGCTTTCCATCTCATAACATGATCAGAAATTATTATAATCTTGTCATGTTGTGAGTGTTCACATGTCCATGAACTGGCCTCTTACAGTATTTGGATGTTAATCTCCTTCACAGTTGATTAGATTCTAAGAATTCTATGAAGAAACCACATACATTATTAAAGATAGAATATTAGAAACAATTCTGTAAATCATGTATCATGAGGCATAATGTATCTGATTTAAACTACAGCAAGACTGCCCAGATTTTCCAGAGTAATAATAGAAATCTGGCTCAGAGGAGCAACCCTAAATGACAAAATTTGGGAGACTAAAAGACCTCAGGATGCACTCTTCTGTTCATGACCAATACTAGGATAGATAATTTGTTTAATGTAGTTGTAACAGTGACTTTTTGTCTTTTGTGCGCTGTCAAAGGCTTTATAGCCACAATGGCCATTCTGTCATTTGTGATTGTTCTTATAAATTTGACCAATTCCACATTCCTTTTTTGTTTGTTTACTTGCTTTATTCAAATTGTGTTTAAAGCTTGTAAATACAACAAACTTTAAGAATGAAATGAGAATGTGGTAACGGACTCTTGCGATCTGTCGAAACCGAAATTACATGATTATACATTTATTATGTCATTATTTTCTTATAGAAGATAAGTAACAGTGAAATGAAGGACATTAAATCAGGCAGTCGCATTGTCATTTAAACATAAATAATGCATTCAATGTTCAGTTATATTTGTCAGATTTTTTGCTGATGTAAGCCGAATTCTGAAACCAGGTGGCTCTTTAGTGGCTTATGGTTATGGGATTTGTGAACTTCTTCCAAAAGAAGCAGACGCTGTTTTTCAGCATGTAAGTGTTTACTTATTTGTATTACTATTCTTTAAACAAGAGTTCAAAGAATATAGTTTATAGTGCTGTGCTACTGGTTAAAATAATGCTTTTGGCATTCATTATTTTTCATTCTATTTATGATCATTGTGGCAATGGGTA
This sequence comes from Cepaea nemoralis, assembly GCA_014155875.1. NCBI lineage: Eukaryota > Metazoa > Mollusca > Gastropoda > Stylommatophora > Helicidae > Cepaea > Cepaea nemoralis. Next base: position 85,453 of record JACEFZ010017449.1, on the reverse strand, counting down.
GAAGAAGAAATAAATTAACAGGTACTGATTAGCACTCATAGAAATATAGTTTCCCATAACATTGGTTGTGCAAGGCCCATGAAATCATTTTATCTGGCCGACCTGAGACTCGAAATTCAATCAGTGTAGGAGATGTGTTCATAGCAAATTACTGCTTTGAGCAGTTTTTTTCTTCTTCAAAATTTGCCCTTGCAAAATTTCGACTGAGCTACAGACTGACTGATGCAAACCTAGAAAAGCAGTTGCATGTAGCACCATCAATACCAGCTAACATCACACTCTTCACCAAAGAGAATCAGTTTCAGCCATCATATTAGAGGTGAGTTAATTAAGCCAGCTTAGTACTGAAAGAGTTAACATCGCACATGTGTTGTGTATCTGAATTAAATTTTATTTCAGTGTCAATTGATAAAATACAATTTATTTAAACGTATTACCAATGCAATTACTGTCACTACAATGTGAAGCATTAGGCCATCATATATACTAGGTCATGACTTAAAGGGGTGTGGTGACCAGTTCTCATCCTCATTACCTTTATTGGCTACTTTTTTTATTTACTTATTATTTTAAAGACCGTATAAAATGCATTGTAGTGTTATCCGCTACTCTTCTCTTTATTTATTTATTATTTTAAAGACTATAAAATGCTTTGTAGTGTTATCAGCTACTATTTTTTTAAAATTTACTTATTATTTTAAAGACTGTATAAAATGCTTTGTAATGTCATCCATGTTAATGGTCATGGAACTATTTTACAGTATTATACTGATGTCCTTGGCAAGTATTGGCCTGAAGGTCGACAAATGGTGGAAGAGAAATATGCGACCGTCACTCTACCATTCCCAGGCTGGATCAGGTCAGCATTTACATCTGCAACTATTCTACTTTAAACTCTTATTTAAAAACATAGGACAACTAACAATGGATAAAAAAAAAAGAAAATGTATCCTGCAAGAAGTTAACTCATAAACAGAATTGGGTGCTTGAATCAGAGGACGGCAGTCCACATTCTTTGGACATGTATGAGAAGGGGAAAGCTGGGGTAAACAGGAAAGTTGGAGGAGAGGAGCTGCAATGGAAGATAGAGTGAATAAATTTTATTTTCAAAGGGTCATAAATTAGGCACGCAAGCCTATCTTACATTCAGCCCTTTCAATTGCTTATCTTTCCCACATCAATTATCTTTTGTGTGTGTTACTTTCACATAGAAAAAATATTGTCAAATAAATGCTGTCAACATAAACAATGCATATTACAATGTTATTAGACAGGCAGGCAGGCAGACATACAAACATACACATTGACACTCGTACATGCATAAACTCAAACATATACCTACATACTCACATTCATACAAACATCATTTACACAAACACAATTATTCACTCACTAAATAACACAAAGTACACACTCTGTCACACACACGTATACCCATTAAAAATAGGGAGGAGATGCTAGACAGTTCGTCGTCATGGTATGGAAGAACATTGATATCAGATATGACTATGTACTTTAGGAACATTTTCTAAATTGCTTTTTTAATTATATAACTGCATAGTTGGATACCTCTTGAAAATACAAATCCAACGGTACCTTATTTAAGTCTGTACGTCAATTGTAAGCTGAGATATTAATTTTTGTATGTCAGTTTATATTTAACATTGGCATATTGGTAACCCACTCTGGAAAGTGTGACCACAAAACACATAAGCTAAGGGCAGATAACCGATCTTGGTTTTTTTGCGCTAAGGGGATAACTCAGGTTTTTATTTTGAACGCAAAATTCAAATGAAAACCTCAAACTCCCTCTTCCTCCAGCCTCTTCCTCCACTCCTAAATACTAGAATGGGTGGTGAATGCAAACGTGCATCATTATAATCTCGTCGCTCTGAATAATCCATAAGAATATTAAATGATCATCGCTGTATTATGACACGGAAAACCACTATATTCCCGCCATTGAAATTTAACATGACACATCTTAGCATACGATCTTAATCATTTCTGTTTGGGATGACCCCGTCGACTAAAATATTTGAAAATTTCACAGTACGCGTAAGAATGGATGCTCAATTTAATTATTTATACTAAATCAAGCAGCAACGTCTATATAACGAGTACTATATATATCCTTAATACCGGGGAACAATAACAAGAAAACGTAAATCGCCGTTTGAAACATTGCTGGCAACGTTCGGTAACTGAAAATGTAGTACCTAGATATGACTGACAATACATGTGACAGAAGGCAAATGTCTATTCTTCTTTATTAATTCACAATGTAATTATTTAAGTTTCATGATGATATTATATTTTGTTTTGTCGGAACTCTAAATATGTATATCAGCATGATTTAGCTTTGATTACTATTGACGATTGTAAGTATGAAAGTCAGTAAGTAAGTTACAAGTTGATATGGTATACTGAAAACAGTAGCTGGTAGTTTCTAAAGGTGTCATTCAATGGCAGCAGCATCCAGTTTTATTATTGAGTAAACTGTTAGGCCTCACATGTGTAGAGAAGAGGGCAATGGTGATTGTGCACATGGAGTGAGCTAAAACGAGGAAAAGTGTACTGTTGTGCATTGGAAGGTTCGTTGGTTAGTTGCAAATCCTTTACAGGATGTCACAGTCAACCCCAGCATTTTTGTCTGTTTGTGATTTCTTGGCAAGTTAACATTCAGTACTTTGCCATTGCTTTCTGAACAATGGGCACCCAATCCATTATATGAAAACCAATGAAGGGGGTCTTCTGCCAAATTGCTCACAGCTGTGTTTCAAATATGGTATGCAGAATTATGAATTGCCCCAATAACCCCTTTACCACAGAGCCTCCCACATTGGGAGGTGGGGGAAGCAAAAGGACTTCCTGCAAAGAATATTCATAAGGAAATGTTATCTGTTTACAGTCAGAAGTATTTATCACAACTAACAGTACTCAACAGAGTTAATATATCCTCTAACCTATGCTCAATATGTGTTAAGGAAAGCCCACCTGGTTGTCCTGTTAAGACCACCAGATTTCCAAAGAAAAATATTGGGGTGGGGGATGAAAATTACACCCCTCGATAGAACAAAGTCTGAGTTGAATTGTAAAAACCATGTGTTGTCCATAGAACAGGATCCCTCTCTTAACCTGCCTTGTTTACATGTGTTGTCCATAAAACAGGATCCCTCTCTTAACCTGCCTTGTTTACTCCAGAGTAAAGCCAGTAAAGGTGACACCAATACAAGACCAGCTGCAGAAGCTGCTGCCATGCTCTAACTGTCCACCTGTCTAAGCTTTGATTCTAGACCAGTTGCTGACCAAGGCTTAGGGTCTGGTCTGCCCTGCCATGAACTTTTTAGGTTGCATTTCCTCACACTGGGATAAGGCTTGTATCCTCCCAATTGCAATCCTCTGCCCGAAACTATTGGCACAATGAGGAGTGCTGCGTTTGGTGAGTGCTACCCAAAATTCGTTGCTAACAGAAATCAGGTAGTATCGTCTGTTATATATAACATATAAGAAATATATCATGAGTAAAACTGGTACAAATTGTAAGATATGCACAACTGAAGATCATGATCATCATGAGCCATGTCGATCAGCGTGGGCGCTCATGTTTTGCCATCTCACACGATCACCAGAGTCGTAGATCTGTTCAGTGTTCTTGTCTCGGCCATACCATGTGGCCAAGTCATCCAGGTATTTACTTCTCTGACTTCCCCTTGTTCTCTTCCCCTCAAATCTTGCCAGTTGTCACCAAGTTCTCCAATTTATTTCTTCTTATAACATGCTCACAAAATTTTGACTTATTACTGAACTCATAACTGTCAAAAAAACAAACAAATCACAACACCAAATCATGATTTACTTCTTCTCAACTGAAGATAGCTTTGGTATGTTCCACAGGGATGACAGTTTGGTCATTGAAAAGAGATGCAGTGTCGCTGACTTTGTTGGATACATGGGTTCATGGTCAGCGGTTATTCAGTACAACAAAGTTAACAACGATGACAACTTGTTGAAACAGGTGGAGCAGAGGTGAGGACATACACATGTATTTTTATTTGGAGAGCAGGACTAGCATTGAATTGATCTTTCTTTCATTTAGCTCCAGGTAATGGATCGGGTGTTTAGTCTTCTCTGACATGGGCACAAAAAATAGGATGTCCCATGTGCACGGTTCGTGTTAAGAATCCCTCAGCAGTGGCAGTTATAAAGTGTAGGTTATATGGTGACTGTCTTGGCAAAACTTTAAAGTTATAAAACCATCCTAAAAATATTTATAGTATTGTGATTTTGGTCTACATGCATTGAGACCCTCACCAATACTAGAGGTGATGTACAAATCTGAGATTGATGAATATCTGAACATCAATGGATAGTTTCACAGTATGATGAAGATTGGCCTTTAATCCAGTCAATCGCCCCGGCTAAATCTGTCATTAGAAAATCATGGGACAGAAAAATAAAAGGAAAAAACAAGTCTCAAAACAGGAACCTGATGTGGATCTCTGGAGTGCGAGGCCCATCATATTTTGTAGGCCAGGCTACATGGATTAATAGTCTCTCCCTCTCTTAGCAGGTAATCAGTGTAGGCATGGAACTCTTATCTAACTGTGATTATGACATTATCAGCACAATCTCCTGGTCATTACACTAACATGCCTACTATTATGTTTTAAGCTACAGCAGTTTTGTTCTTATACCAGTTTGAAATGTAGTTAAATTTGTTTCAAACCAACAGTCTCCCACACAGACTGATGTCCATATCACAGTATCCCACACAGACTAATGTCCATATCACAGTCTCTTGCACAGACTAATGTCCATATCACAGTATCTCACACAGACTAATGTCCATATCACAGTCTCCCACATAGACTAATGTCCATATCACAGTCTCCCACACAGACTAATGTCCATATCACAGTATCCCACACAGACTAATGTCCATATCACAGTCTCCCACACAGACTAATGTCCATATCACAGTATCCCACACAGACTAATGTCCATATCACAGTCTCTTGCACAGACTAATGTCCATATCACAGTATCCCACACAGACTAATGTCCATATCACAGTCTCCCACATAGACTAATGTCCATATCACAGTCTCCCACACAGACTAATGTCCATATCACAGTATCCCACACAGACTAATGTCCATATCATAGTCTCCCACACAGACTAATGTCCATATCACAGTATCCCACACAGACTAATGTCCATATCACAGTTTCCCACATAGACTAATGTCCATATCACAGTCTCTCACACAGACTAATGTCCATATCACAGTCTCCCGCACAGACTAATGTCCATATCACAGTATCCCACACAGACTAATGTCCATATCACAGTATCCCACACAGACTAATGTCCATGTCACAGTCTCTCGCACAGACTAATGTCCATATCACAGTATCCCACACAGACTAATGTCCATATCACAGTATCCCACACAGACTAATGTCCATATCACAGTCTCCCACACAGACTAATGTCCATATCACAGTCTCCCACACAGACTAATGTCCATATCACAGTATCCCACACAGACTAATGTCCATATCACAGTATCCCACACAGACTAATGTCCATATCACAGTCTCTCGCACAGACTAATGTCCATATCACAGTCTCCTGCACAGACTAATGTCCATATCACAGTATCCCACACAGACTAATGTCCATATCACAGTAACCCACACAGACTAATGTCCATATCACAGTCTCCCACACAGACTAATGTCCATATAGAATTAGCTTAGAACAGCTGTCCAGCAGTGCCAGGAATCATTTTTCTGGCCAGTCCAGTCTGGTGTTGACCTGTCTCATTAAATAGGTACCAGATAATTTTCAGAATGTTCTTCTCAAAGGAGAAGATACTGTGAAGTTTGACATCATGGTGTGGAGGAACATCAATATCAGAAATTATTGGCTGTACACGAGACAGAAGGCTGTGGATTGACATACTTGGAATGAATGAGTAAAAAAACTGGCCACTCAACCTCATTATGTCATGACCTTGAATATGTGAAGGCCTAACTAACACTTCACACCCCATTGGCAATATCTGTTATGGGACTATCTTTTACTTTAATCAAGTAAAGATTGTAATCATAGAAAGATGGTAATGTTGTATCACCAATAGAAAGATAGTAGTGATGTATAGCTGTAAATTTACTAATAAAAAGATAGTAATGTTATATCACCATTTGTTTGTTTGTTTGCATATCATATTTACAGGACATCGCTGTCAACACCAGCATATTACTGCTGTTGTTGAAGTCTTGGCAAGTTTACGTTCAGTAGTTTGCCATTGCTTCCTGAAAGATCGGCTCCCATACCAACATGCTAAAACCCAGTACAACACGGTCTGCTCCCAAATCAGTCGCAGCCATGTTTCGAACGCAGGTAAGCAGCCTCGCGAATCACATCCCCAAGACCTTAGCCACAGATACCAGCATATTACCAATAGTTACCAATAGAAAGATTGTAATGATATATCACCAATAGTTACCAACAGAAAGCTAGTAGTGAAGTATAGCTGTAAATTTACTTATAGAAAGATAGTAATGGTATAACATACCTGTTTCATTCAATCACCCTTGGTGAGATATGTGATATAAATACAACCAAGATAAACTGAGCGACGATTGCAAAACAAAAGGAGCATATCAAATGTAGCATGGGGTAGAAAGTGCATGTCGGATGGCAAAATAGTGCACATAACCGGTATGGGGAAATTTAGTATGGAGAGAGACCACTTCTGAGTTTAAATGGAATGGATTATGTTATGAAGTAAATAGTAACAAATAGTAATAATCTATCAAAATTATTTATCACGTTTACTGTGCTCCACTTTTGGATTCAACATTCCTTTCAGACTCCAAGCTGTATGCAATAGCAGGACAGGAAGTGACCAGTCCAAGCTAACAGTTGTGTGGCCAGTCTTTATGCTAATGGGACACAAGCCAAAGTAAACGCTATCGGTATTTTCTAGGTTTATTGCTGTGGTCATTTGTGATGACTGGGTTAGATTAAATTTCTCAGGTGGATAGAGTGCTGGACTTTGCGAAGTATATTTAGTAAAATGAATGGGTAATAAAGGTGTTTATTCTTTTATTTTTGTTAACTTCTTTTATCATTTATTATGTTACATGTTATGTGAAAATCTTTGGCAAAACACCAGCTACGTATACAAGTAAAATTGTTGAGAACATGCAGCTTTCCTGTGACAAAATATGCTTGTGATCCTGAACTATTTCAGAAGCAATAAAGAAGAAGATTTAGACTTTTTAAAAGTTGTAGAAATATTCTTAGAACAGCACTGATTATGAAGAAAAACAAAAATGCAGACATCCTAAATATTGAAGACAACTGGTGCATAAACAGTATCATGTCTCATAAACTGAAATACTTGGCCATATTAAATAAATGCCACAGTTTTGGAGAGAACATTCTAGAAGGCATGGTTCCTGCAAGGAGAAGCAGGGGTTCGCTAGCATGAAGATGGACACGGGACATTGAACACAGACTTGGGCATGAGAATGTGTGAGGCAGGGAAAGTTGTGAAGGACTGAGAGTTTGTCCAGTGGGTTGTAATGAGAAAGATGTAGTTTTTATTTTTTAGACGACTGTTGTGTACATAATTACTAGCATAAGTGAGCAGGAGTTTAAAAAACATAGTGAAACAAATAGATAAGCATAGTGCAGAATGTGGCTTCGATAAAAAAAATGTTTGCATATCCTTTACAGGACATCGCTGTCAACATCAGAATCTTTCAGTTGATTGATTTCTTGGCAAGATTATGCTCAGTAGTTTGCCATTGCTTTGCTTATATATATATATATATATATATATATATATATATATATATATATATATATATATATATATTGGCGTTCACTCGCTTTGAACTCAAGCGTAGTCCATACATGCTGCTTCTAGTAGCATTGAACTGAATTTTGCATGTGGATTAGTTTTCCCTATTATCAGTTTCCCTCACCATCAAGCAAACCCACTCCGACTTCAGTGGTACTTGTAATTTATGTCTCCCAGACAAGGACGAGAAGTCAAAACATAGATATCAATATCCAAAAAACAAAAACTATAATAATTAGCAGTGGAAAGAAGAAGCCTTCAATAAACATCAAAGTAAATGGGGAGATAATGGAACAAGTAACAAGGTTCTCCTGTCTAGGACATGTAATAAATAGATGATGGCAGAAGTGAAACAGAAATCAAAAATAGAATAGGAATGGCCAAAAATGTTTTCAACAACATGAACTTATCTCTTGAGTTTAACAATGCATTAAAAATAAGAATTATCAAATGTTATGTATATTCAACATTACTATATATTACTGAACAACAAACAGGGACTGAAGATGTGGATATACAAAAGAATATGTTGTATTTCATGGAAATAAAAACAACCAAATACAGAGGTTCTAGAAAAACTGGGAGTGAAAAGAAAGTTGATGAAAGAAATAAAAATAGAGGCGAGTTAAATATTTTGACTAATTTAAAAGACATAACACTCTCACAAAAACCATACAGATGGGTAAGGTTGAGGGCAAGCAAGCAAGAAGTAGATAATGATACAAGGGGAGTAGATAATGATACAAGGGGGAAGATAACATCAAGAGATGGACAAACAGCAGTCTGACAGAATGTAACATCACGACGAGAAATAGACAGTGTTAAAGATCCATTGCAGCCAACCTTCATTATGGGGACAGCACCTGATTTATTTATTGTGTATATCATGGACAGAGACAAAAACAAATGCTGGGGTATTAAAATCTGCTGGTGTTACAAAATCACTCCTCAAAACAATAAGGAAAAGACAAATGCAATTTATGAAGAGGTGAAATAAAGCAGTTAGCCTTATTAGGACAAATGCCTGGCAAGTGATGCAGAAAAAAGACAGAAAGATGTATTTGAAAGCTGAAATGTCTGGGCAACCAATAATTATCTAAGTAGGAGGATGACAAAGAGATTGACCTAATAATATAATCCAGACAAAAACACGTCATGTACCTACAAATGGCATAATCTAGACAAAGCATGTCACATACCCACAAATACATAATCCAGACAAAATATGCGACGTACTCACAGAAGGTTTCTTCTATGGGACTGGGTTTTTGTCATTGATATTTTTAAATAACTAACACATATGACAACCAAAATGTATTTTAAAATATATTAAATATATAAAAACATATTTAAAAAATGACACAGAAAGGAAAAACAGGTAAATATGTTTAAGCAGGATTACAATCCTTTGTTTATTTCAGTCATCGTTATGTTACGTGATCATTGCAAGATGATATCATACATAAACATTATATGTTACATTTAATAGTCAATTCTTACAGAACTAGGATGGATAGTTTTTCTTGTAAAAGACACTTTCAGCTTTAACCTAAACCCACTCATGGGTTAAATAAATGTTTAAGTGTGCCACTTAACTAACACTCTTTCCTCTCTATTCCTTGCTACCGAAAGAACACATAATAAACATTGTTAAAACTCTAGTCCAGTGGTTCTCAACCTTTTTTGGCCCGTGCCCCCCTTCAACATATTTTTAGGACGTCATCCCCCCCCCTCATCATATTGTTAGGACGTCATTCCCCCCCTCACCATATTTTTACAATGTCAGTTCCCCCCCCCCCCCTTTCATATTTCCTCCCTAAAAATTTCCCCCTGCCCCTACACAGTATATGTAATAACTGAAGCTAAATTTAATAGGACATACTAAAACAAGTCTAGACATCTACATAAAACGTGATTTGCGGATCTACTTACGTTATAAAATGAATTTCAGAAGGGTGATATGTACAGAACCGTAAAGTACGAAGGGAAAAACAATATCAAGTAATTGGTTCTTGTATTAACGCAACTTGAAATGGTCTTCATTCCCCCCCTGGAAACCCTAAAATTCCCCCCTGGGGGGAATTCCCCACCGGTTGAGAACCACTGCTCTAGTCTTGTCTCCAAGTCTGAGATGGATAAAGTCACGCCCAGATGTGAGGTGGATACAGTGTAATCTGACAATTCACTTAAGATCAGTCCATGTCCAACTCACGATATGTAGGAATGCTGGGTAATTGAAGAAACAAAATTGAAGATTGTCAAATCAGCCATATGCAGTTGTGGATTGGCACCACAGACAGCAGATCACATACCCAAATACCGCCCTAAATACAACATATCTAGGCAAACCTTCGGGCCAAGATTGACCACGTACATTCAGGCCTACAAAATGTGATGGTCCTGACACATCCCAGCAGGTTCCTGATTCGGGACTTGTATGATATATACGGGACTTGTATGATATATACGGGACTTGTATACGGGACTTGTATGATATATACAGGACTTGTATGATACATATGGGACTTGTATAATATATACAAATGATTGGGTGTGGAAATAATGGAATCATTTCTGCATTTCAATATGATGGAAGTCTGTATAAATATTTATTGTAGCAACTACAATAGCAAATGAATCTCAAAACAGGACAATATGAGAGATGTTAAAATATAAGAACATCTGTCAGTGTATTACTACAATATTTGTACGTTATTGACAGTGCTTATTCTTATATATACAAACTGGAATATTTGCAATGGTTACACAGTGTGTTGAGAGCAAAGCACTTAATGGCAATATCCGTGTGCAATCTGGAACCCTCACAAGTGCTTGCTACAAAGTGAGTGGAGAGTGAAGCACTTATAGGAGAATCCATGTTTACTGAGGATGGTCCTAGTCAGACCTCAACAAACCTCAGTACCTTAAAGTGTTCATATTTACAACATAACATATTTTTAACATAACAACATATTTACAGAATAACTGGTCACAGTTAAAACCATTTACTTTATTGATATTACCATTACTTCTATATTTTTATACTGCTGCTGCTGCTGCCTTTCATCTCCGACTGGAGTATAGGCTCTCAATCAACTCATGCCTAAATCTTTGTAGATCTTTTCATGAATTAATGAATTTTGCAGCTGAAGTTTTCTGCAGGATGAGGTATTATACAGAAATATCAATTGGGGAACCATTTGAGGCCACTAAGGCAGTTCTAAATAAACACATATGTGTTGTTAGGAATCCCCACCTGTTGGGGTGTCTAGTTGGTCATGTGTCGAAGTACACTTGTTCCTGCAGCAAGGTACAGTCATTAACTGGAAGTGACAGGTTCAAATCCCAATCGGTAACTATAGCTTTTAATTTGTATGTTGTGTAGTTCATCCTCTAATGCCTATTTCTTTCTTCTACTTCTACGAGCACCTATCAATACATGTGTTTATTTATGTACTGGATGAGGTAGCCGGCCTCACTGTCAACGTTCCTTAGCAGCCTCTTACGACATGCCTGGATGGCTGCAGTTTTACTATTCTTTCCTTCCCTGATGAGCCCTGGTAGCACTGTGGCAATTTCTTTTACTGCTGTCTTTTATCTCCCATTGGGGACTAGGCCCTTAACCACCTCACACCAAGCTGGCCAATTCTTTGCTTTCTCCTGCAGCTCTCCCATGTCCTCCCTATATTTTTCATCTCTGTTCTTCTCTTCTCCATGTGTTTTGCGTCCATCTCTATTTTGTTTGCCCTGTGGGTTATAGAGAAAAGACATTCCATTTATGCTAGTATCAGATTGTCTCAATGTGTGTCCTACCCATTGCCCATGTCTGTCCCTCACCTCTTGATTGGCTGGTATCTTCTAGTTCTCTCCTTAAGCTCTGCATTAGTGATTCTGTCATATTATTTTAGCCCTCGTATTCTGCACAAGAACCATTAATGAATATTTGTAGTTTATTAATAATTGTTTGATTTGTTCTCAATGTTTCTTCTTATTATTCAAAGTGAACCCCTTTAGGTTACAGAAATTTACTTTACAGAAGAAGGAAAAAATAGTAATCTAAATGTTTTGAAAGAGGCCAAGTCACAAAGACAGCTGATCACAAATATCAGAAAGAAGCGGTCAACATTTTTGGGCCTAGTTTTGAGAAGATTAAAAACTGGAACATATTATGACACTGGAAGAATGAAAAAAAGGAGCAGAGGAAGACAGAGAGAAACACATTATTGTTAGATTTTTCATCATGGCATGAGAAAATATCAAGACATGAATTAATATATTATGTTGGAGATTAGCACATAAATTAATACATTCTGTTGAAGATTATGAGATATGGAGAAGCATGAGAGCCCACACCAGCTGGCAAGGCACTTGATGATGATGAATTAGGCATAACTAAAAGCCTGCAAGTGTATACCAAGCTACCCCACTACAAGGAATGAAATATAGTCATGTTGGAAAAGTTAACATGTTTTAACAATATCAAATAAATCTAAAAAATGTGGATTGCTCAGAAATTGTGCAATACACCATAAAGAACGTTTAAAATACAAGATAACTCTAAAACAAATTAACCATGTTAGAAAAGTCATGGTTGTTAGCAATAAAATACATTTTAAATTGATTACTGTCAGGAAAGTGGGAATGTTTTTTTCTTCGTCTTCCTCATTCAAACTCAGACCTCAGTGTTAACATCTCTAATAGAAGTGGTAGTTATTTTCAGGTTCATGACATTTTCATAGTTAGTCATTAGTTGCAGTTCCGACTTCACGGCACCCTGTCACCCCATAATGCTCCCTGGCTATTGCCATATACACAAAGATCTGATGAACCTGTCTTGAACTTGTGATACAGATACTCTTTCAATCTCTTGTGTCTTGTTCACAATCTAAAATGTATGACAACTATGTTCACAATAAAATAAATCTAAAATTGATGGCTTTTGGGAAATAGGGAATGTCTGAAATCTTTATCTGCATTTTCTTAAAAACATAAAGACTGAATTTTGAATAGTTAACATTCTCATTACTCCATGCTGTTTACACGAATCAAAACAATTTTTCCCGTAGGGAATTTGAATAACAAAGACACAAACAATAGATTGCATGATTACTGGGAAGGTTAACCCGGTCAACAAATGCCCGCAGAAGTCGGATGTGTCGGCCTAATGGCGCAAGAACGCAGCTCTGCTGTAAACAGGCACAACGCAGTCACATCCAAAAAAAAATCCGGATGAACGAAGAAGAAGAAGATTGCATGATTTATTGTCTGGCACATTTCACTGCATCTCGTCAGGTACATGTGATAATCAGTTTAAAATCACTGTGGTAGACAACTGACATTACTATGTGAACATGTGTATATTTCAGCTTGAAGGATTTATCTAGTTATTTTACTTTATTTTGTGTGAATTCTGACGAGATGCAGCAAAATATGCCAGGCAATAAATCGTGCAATCTATTGTTTGTGTCTTCGTTATTCAAGTTTACAAGAATGCTTAGAAATATACTCTTTAAAATTATATATATAATTACATCATATATATATATATATATATATATATATATATATATATATATATATATATATATATATATATATATATATATATTATATATATATATATATTATATATATATATATATATATATATATATATATATATATATATATATATATATATATATATATATATATATATATATATATATATGCCGGTCTCCCTGGCAAAGGAGTTAACAACTTTCTTCGTAATCCTGTATATCCACGTGACGAATACAGCTGCGCGAGATTCGACAGCAGGTTGCGTCACAATGGTTACTTACAGGGTATGTGAACTGGTCGCTCAGAAAGCAATGGCAAACTACTGAGCATAATCTTGTCAAGAACATCAACAACAGCTGAAAAATGCTGATGTTGACTGCAACGTCCTGTAAGGGATATGCAACTTATATATATATATATATATATATATATATATATATATATATATATATATATATATATATATATATATATATATATATATATATATATAAAATAGTTATGAAAAAGAATATGTGGCAATTCTATTTTACCTCATTCTGCATTAAGCATAAGCAACCTATCATATGTTTATTGGTGAGTGGTGACTCAAATCTCAACTCCTGTTTCATTCAGTTGTTACATTAGCCCACTCTATTCCAATTATTATTTAATGCTTGTGCCCGATAGTGTTATTATGGTAACTCTTTTAGGTTTAAATATATATTACTTGATTCAGATCTTTGTTACTTCATTCAAATATGTATGTATTTGATTCAAATGTTTATTATTTGATTAAAATGATTATGTGATTCAAATGTTTATTACTTTATTCAAATGTTTATTGTTTGATTCAAATTTGTGTTTTCACTACTTGATTGAAATCTTTAGTACTTGATTCAAATATATATTATTTGAAAGTGATAACTATTTGGGATAGAATAAGCTAAAGTAGCAAATGCCTGAGAAAGAAAGAGTTAACATTGAATATGTGAGAATATTCTCATGGGCACATCTAGCAAATTGTGCCTTGCTGTGTGTTGGGGATGGAGACAGCATCATATTTGGGATGATCCCCTGAATGTGTCTGATCTTTCTTTCCTGCTGGCATCTGCTGTTCTTCAATGAGACCAGTAGCTGTAGAAATGGGCTTTTCCTTCGGAGAAATATTGTTTTCTTGAGCATCTTCAGCTATTTCACTACAGATGTTGTCAGGAACTGTGCAGTTCTGCTGTTTGTTCACGCTGTTAATATCCTCATTTAGAACATCTGTCACTAGTGGAGAATTTTCACTTCCATTATTTCTGCCTGAATTTTCTTTGGCATTGTGTTTCATTCTTGAGTTAGAATTTGAATCTAGCTGATTATCTTCTGCAACTGTTTGAATATTAATGATTCTGTCATCACATGACACTTGATCTTTGGTATCCGTAAAGTTCGAAGAGTTTCCTGTAGCATCCGTAGGTGGTTTGTGATTTACAGAAACTTGTTTATTAGTGTGGCTCACAACTGCTGCATCAGTTGTCATTTTTGCTGCTTTAACATCCTGTTTGTTTTCGTGATAATTTAGGCAGTTTCTGATGTGAGAGAAGCAGCTCAAACAGGCACAGCAGGTGTACGTCTTTGATTCTGTTGAATCTGCTTCGGCATCATCGTCATCATCAGGATTGTTCTTCCTGAAAATGAGCCAAAAATATGAAGTTTTAGCATGTCTTTAACACGGTGGAAAATCATGTGTTTATACACTAATTTTGGGAATGACATTTAAAGATATGATCAATTTTCATTAATTCAGTCTCATAGTATAGAAAATAGGCACAAAATAAACGGAAAGATAACACTGAGCCTTAGAAATATTTAGATTAATTATTCTTGTTTTTGTAGACTTTGCTTTAGCTAATGGAAGCAATTATTGTGTTGTTGTTTTTTTTTGCATGAAACACGGGCCTTTTCATATAGCCTGTGGTCCAAAAAGAGTTAATGAGTTTAAGAAAATGTACATATATTAAACAATGCAAATCATTTTATATGAATCACCATGATGAGGAAATATTTTTATATTGATAGCCCTACTAGGAAAATATTCAGTAACTAATTCATATTTGTTTTCATCTCTATAAATTCATAGATGCTGTCTTCATCTCTCTGAATTCATACAGATTGTCTTCATATCTCTGAATTCACATATGTTGTCTTTATCTCTTTGAATTCATTCATACATATTGTCTTCATATCTCTGAATTCACATATGTTGTCTTTATCTCTTTGAATTCATTCATACATATTATCTTCATCTCTTTGAATTCACAGATGTTTTCAACTCGGATAAGTAGAATTTTGCTTAAGTCGACGTTACTGGCTTAGTCCCGGCCATTATCCTTCTTTATCATTGTATAAAAAGTCCTGATAAGTCGAATTCGGTTAACTCGAATTTTCGGATTAGTGGAACATAAAAATGAATACTGACTGTGCAGGTGTTCATGTTTAAGTCGAACTGTTCATTTCACACCCAAAAAAAAAAAACATTGTTTCGCGAAAGAATTATTATTTAGTCAGCCCGGAGAACAACAATTTTGCACATACGATATCTCGCTACATGTCAACGATGGGGGGCTAGTGGACGAAAGCTTACTACTTTAACTTTAAAAATAAATATTGAGCTGTTGGAAGAGGTTGAACATAGTGGGAAGAAGAAAGTGGATATAGCTAGAGAATTTGGTATTCCAACATCGACACTTTCCGGCATTTTAAAGCACAAAGACCACTACAGAAAATTGTTTTTCGAATGTCAAATTGACAGTGATAGACAGCGAGCTAGAACTGCCGCATGTGATTTTGTTGATGCTGCCCTTTTAAAATGGTTCACTGGGATTAGATCGGCAAATGTACCAGTAAATGGGCCTTTACTTATTGCGAAAGCAGAAGAATTTGCACGTCTTGGAGGTCAGACAAACTGGAATTGTAGTGCTGGCTGGTTGGATCGTTTCAAAAAATGACATTGCATCATGTACAAGAATGTGTGCGGATAGAAACAGTCAGTCGACGAAGCAATGACTTGCTCATTAAATTTAATTAAACATTTCAACATTTATTATATTGTATTGCTATTTATTTGTTCACTAACTTTGTTTCCTAAGTGGTACAATCATTTTACTCAATGCTACTGCATGACATTAGTGTAAATTAGTGTAAATGTGCGCAGTCTGGATAAGTAGAATTTCTGATAAGTAGAACAAATTCCTTCGGCCCCTGTGACTTCTACTAATCCAGACTCCACTATATATATATATATATATATATATATATATATAGCACTAAATGGACGGCACTTCAAGTGACTCTGTGACCTACTTATATTGATAAAGTGATTAAGGTAAAGATAACAACGATATTCACTTACTGCATTAAGCGTCTGACAACCATTGTGATAGCAATTACCAGAAATATGACTGTAACAACTGCTGCAACAACACAGCCAGCAATTAGGCCAGTTTCTGTAAAATTATATCAGTTACATTATATGTGAAATTGTATGCTTCATTCATAAAATTATATCAGTTACATTGTATGTGAAATTGTATGCTTCATTCACAAAATTATATCAGTTACATTATACGTGAAATTGTATGCTTCATTCACAAAATTATATCAGTTACATTATACGTGAAATTGTATGCTTCATTCACAAAATTATATCAGTTACATTATACGTGAAATTGTATGCTTCATTCACAAAATTATATCAGTTACATTATACGTGAAATTGTATGCTTCATTCACAAAATTATATCAGTTACATTATACGTGAAATTGTATGCTTCATTCACAAAATTATATCAGTTACATTATACGTGAAATTGTATGCTTCATTCACAAAATTATATCAGTTACATTATACGTGAAATTGTATGCTTCATTCACAAAATTATATCAGTTACATTATTCGTGAAATTGTATGCTTCATTCACAAAATTATATCAGTTACATTATACGTGAAATTGTATGCTTCATTCACAAAATTATATCAGTTACATTATACGTGAAATTGTATGCTTCATTCACAAAATTATATCAGTTACATTATATGTGAAATTGTAGGCTTCATTCACAAAATTATATCAGTTACATTGTATGTGAAGTTGTATGCTTCATTCACAAAATTATATCAGTTACATCGTATGTGAAATTGTATGCTTCATTCATAAAATTATTTCAGTTACATTGAACGTGACATTCTTTGCTTCATTCATAAAATTATATCAGTTACACTGTACGTGAAATTGTATGATTTATAAAATTATATCAGTTACATTGTACATGAAATTTTATACTTCATTCATAAAATTATATCAGTTACACTGTACGTGAAATTGTATGCTTCATTCATAAAATTATATCAGTTACATTGTACGTGAAATTGTATGCTTCATTCATAAAATTATATGTTATCCTGTAAGCTCAAATTGTATGGTTCATACTAAAAATTATATAAATGACACCATAAGTGAAATTGTATATTTCATACGTAAAATTATATCAGTTACACTGTGCATGAAATTGTATGCTACATATGTAAAATGAAATCAATACACTCTACATTGCATTGTGTGATTTTGACCACATCACCATTCCAGTGCTGATTGATCTATTAAGATATGGGGCAAGCACCATATGTCCATTACACCAAAAGGCGTATAAAAGGGTCCAATACGATTTACAGTGGCAATATCCTGCATAACCATTCTGGGTTATAACTGGGATACATAATATCTAGTCAGACAATGACTGTGTGATTGTTTATTCATGTCTTTGTGACAATTATAATACTTATACTGTGCTCCCCATCTACAACATATTGCTGTGTAATGCTCTACTTTTGCTACTTCATATTGTGTGGGCTGTATATGTTTGCACATTTTTAATCAGTATACACACACGCACACACACACACACAGCTTTTCATTAAGTGACTTAAATTAAAAAGTATTCTATTTTACAATGGTGATCTCCTATTTGGGGAGGAGGGATAGGGGGGGGGGGGGGGGTGTTACATATTTAGATGGTTTGACCACATGGCATAATCCAGACAAAAACACAGAGCTGATTCACGACTCTGGTGATCATGTAAGATGGCAAAGCATGACCGCCCATGTTTATTGGTGTGGCACATGATGATGATGACTTCCTATATTGGAATGTTTGTTCTTGTTTAATATTTCTGTGCACTTCTGGAAGGTTATCTATGTTCAACAGTTTCACAATTCCCCACAAACCTGGTTCAAAGTCAGATGCATGCGATTTGGGAACAGATCGCTCTCAAATGCGTTGATTTTCACAACGGTATGAGCGTCAACCATTCAAAAAGCAATGGCAAACTACTGAACTTAAAAACTGCTTAGGAAAATCACAAACATCCAACAAATGCTGGGGTTGATTGCAGCATCCTGTAATAGACATACAAGTAACTTTTTGTAGTAAATAATGTTGTATATTATTATGTTTATGACAATCAGCACAGTTATTACTGTTTTTTGTTGTTGTTATTGCTGTTGTTGTTGGTGATCCTAATGAGTTGTCTACCCTTGGCAGAACAATGCCATTCTTACAAAGGTGAAGGTTCACTGCAGTTGTCCAGGGACACATAGAGTGAGTTAGTAACTGTGGGAGATGAATGTAGTAGCCTTTCTCTGACATTTGAAGTATAGGACACTTAAAGAGAAGTCGATCAATTGTTTAATAAAAGCGACAACAATGTCTGCACTGGTGTGCATATCAGGGTTTGATATGTTTTAGATGGCTATTGACTCTAACATGCCCTGTTCGAAACAGAGAAATTAGGCTCTTGTTTTTTCTAAGGTCATTAATGTTGTCATTGACTTTTGATTGGGCTCTTTCATTAAAAAGAGCTCAGCCCATTTTTCTCTGTGCTCATATGTTCAGTCAGTTTTTTCTTGTGTTGTTTCTGAGAGACATCTGTTGGACTATTCTCATAATGCAAGGTCTGTCTCTTTGCTGTTTTGTGGCTTCTAGCTTAGCAAGTTTATTAGCCTTCTTTCCTAGAAGGCGGCAGTGACCAGAAATACACTATCATGTTATACATGTGGAGTGAGATGCTATCAAGTTTTCAATGGCTCCTCTTTCTAGAGAGATGTCTTTTCTTTCACATGGATCTTTTTAAGTGTACTCGTGACAGACAAAATATCACAGAAAACACCCAGCATGGTTAGGTCCTTGGTTCATATATTTGGTTAATACCTGGTTCTGGAATCAACATCACTGCACTCAGAATGTTCCCACACTGGCTCATTCAGTCGCCAAGTGCAATATAAGAAATGTAAAAGGACCCATTTCCACACCTTGAGATGTATTGAGTATATGGTAAAAAGGGTAAATAAAGTAAGTGTTGTTGTTGTTTGTCCATCAAGAATGATGATGACCATTCATTTCATCCAGTGGGGTTGAAAGTATGGAGCCGTGAGTTCTAAGATGACTGATAAGGCCTATTTTGGCTTGAAATGTTCTTTCACAATGTGGGCAAAGAATGCTTGACGTTTCTGGAGGAGGATTTCCTGCAGTGGTTTTTCTGTCCAGCCTATTCTTCACAGCTCTTGTAGTCCTGATTGCTTCACAAGTGACTGCACCCTTATGTAATGATGTACGCCACGAATTACGGTCTTTAGCAGCAGTCTCCCAGGTTTCATGATGAATTTCAAAAGCTTTCAGTGAGATTTTCAGAGTGTCTTTAAAGCGTTTCCTCTGGCCACCTTAGAAGCGTTTACCACATCGCAGCTCGCCATAAAAAATTTGTTTAGGGAGCCTGTGATCTGGCATACGAGTTAAGTGACCAGCCCAGCGAATCTAATTTTTCATTAGTAGAGTGTGGATACTGGGCATGGACGCACTTTCTAGAACAGTGGTTCTTAACCGGTGGGGAATCCCCCCCCCCCCCCCGGGGGGAATTTTAGGGTTTCCAGGGGGTGGGGGGGGGGGGGGGAATTAAGATTATTTCAAGATCGCATTAATACAAGAACCAGTTACTTGATATTGTTTTTCCCTCTAAATTTTATGGTTCTGTACTTCTCACCCTAATGAAATTCATTTTATAACGTAAGTAGACCCGCAAATCACGTTTTATGTTCTAGTACGTGTTATTAAATTTAGCTTCCATTTTTATGTATACTGTGTAAGGGTGGGGGGGGGGGGGGAATTTATAGGGAGGAAATTCGAAAGGGGAGGGGGGGAGGGATGATGTTCTGAACATATGGTTAAAGGAGGCATGGGCCAAAAAAAGGTTGAGAACCACTGTTCTAGAACTTCAGTGTCTGGGATCTTGTCTTGCCATTTAATCTTCAATAGCTTCCTAAGGCAGACTGTGTGGAAGACATAACTACAGTCTTCTCCAAGTTGATATTGAGCCCAAAGTTGGCACAGGCATATGAGAAAGCTGAAACATTGTGTTGTATTAAGGTAAGTAAGGTAAAGTGAAGGATCCATTTCCACACCTTGGGGTGTATTGAGTATATGGCATTCTTCTTCTTCTTCTTCAGCGTTCCGAGCCATTGAGGTTCTTTGCTGCAGATATAATCTGTCTCCATTCGTCTCTCTGGTGAACCTTCTCTTGCCAGTCGTTGATTCCAAGTGCTTGTAAGTCTGTATATGTATTACCTCTCCACCGTCTTCTTGGTCTACCTCGGGGTCTACGGTCATTTATTTCCTGAGTGTAAGCGAGTTTAGTTTCCCTATTATCTTCCATTCTTTCTATATACCCCAGCCATTGTAGTCTATTAGCCA
This sequence comes from Cepaea nemoralis, assembly GCA_014155875.1. NCBI lineage: Eukaryota > Metazoa > Mollusca > Gastropoda > Stylommatophora > Helicidae > Cepaea > Cepaea nemoralis. The sequence continues at coordinate 64,259 of JACEFZ010017449.1, read as the reverse complement.
TCATGATACCAGTGATTAGCGTGGACTTAAACAGATCATAAATGTCTTTGTTACTTCTTCTTTTCCACTCTCCACTTTGTGTATCCCTAATGGGTCCAAAGATGCGTCTTAAAATTTTGTTCTCAAAGGTTTGTAACAAGGCTTCGTCTCCTTTCGTTGTACTCTAGGTTTCAGAACCATACAGCACAACTGGTCTGATCAGTGTTTTGTATATTGTGATTTTGGTGTTACGAGATAGCGCATTTGATTTTAGTAGATGTTGTAGTGCATAGTATATCTTATTTCCAGAGTTGATTCTAGTTTGTATTTCTTCCTTTATGATGTTGGAGCAGTTGAAGATTGTACCCAGGTATGTGTATGTATTTGTATTTGTATATGGCATTAGACCCTTATATTTATAGACTGATTGGCACTGGTTACATGACGTGGTCAATATCACATATGTCGGCTTTACTTCCAAGAACAATCCCCAGTACTCAGTTTAGGCCTGGTTGATCTGGGAGTTCAAGTCTACGTTTTTACAAATCCTTGGGAATAAATGTCCTACATGTACAACATCAGTCATCTTATTTAAAGCCTACCCATGGGACTGCTTCCACTTTCTTTGTTGACTAATCCTGAAGACTTTCCGCTGTAATGAACTTGTGATCCTCCATAAATGTCAGCTTTCTTAGTTGCTGGTTCAGTAGCATACGTGGATGTGTACACAGTGATGGGATCAACTGAGATAAAGTCAAAAACAACATTAGGTGTACAACTGACCACATAATGTCTGTATAATCTATAAGGACACTGTGACAGTCATAATTGAATGGAAATAAATTAATATTGAATTACTATAGCTGTATAATTACCATTAACTATATTATGAAAGATCTCCCACTCAGTGCCGAATGGTCTATAAAAATATGGGGCCAGCACCATATACTTAATCAGCCTCAAGGCATTCTATTTCTTCTTCTTCTTCTTTTGTTCACTTGAAATAATTTGTCGATAACTGCAATGTTGTCTCTTGTATGAATTTAACTGTCTTTTTTAGTTCACCCAGTGGTCCACAGAGTTTTTGCCACAAGGCATGTAAAAAGGTACTTCATTTTATACTGTTAAAAAAAAAAAAAGGAAACGCAACATTATTGCAGTTTCAATTGCAAACTTGTACCAACATTTTATTGACGATGCTGATTCGCCCACTGCAGTCGGTTCTGGCGATGCCGGTCCGTAAGAACAGGACCTCTGTTAGGTCTTCTAGCCCAAAGACCTGTGTCGTGCAGCCGGTTCCTGACTGTTTGATCTGAAATTCGACAAGGTCCTGGCATTGACTGGACTGTGGAGGACGCAGTTGCAAATCGATTCCTAAGGTGATGCAGCCGTATGAAGCAGTCTTCGGCAGCAGTTGTGATTCTGGGTCTTCCACTGAGCTGCCGGTCTGCAACTGAGCCAGTTTCTTAAAATCGCCTCCAAAGACGACTAGTGGTGTTTCTAACTACATTAAATTCTCTGGTTACTACACTACACTTTGTGACTGTCCAGTCTGTAATCGTCCAATGATGATGAGTTGTTGTTCTGTAGTGAGATGAGCCAAACTTGCGCATTGAATTTTCAACTGAATTTATTCGAGGAGCATCGATCTTTTATAGGCATTCAATAATATGATCATAGAGTTTTGTGTTCATTAAGTTTCATAGGATTATCATGAACCTGTTACAAGTTATTGTCAAAAATGTTGTTTTGACCTTGACCTCTTTCATGACCTCACGAATCATAAGGTGAGTACAATCCAGGTAACCACGAGAAATTAATGACCAGATGGACACAGTCGATAGGTTGACTGATGTCCAATTAGCGAATATCTTTTATAAAAGTAACACCAAGAATGTTGCGTTTCTTATTTTTTTAACAGTATATTATATATGATAAAAGGTAAATTGTGGTGGTTAGAACAGAGTTCTTTGCTCGTGGATTGAGATGAGAGGCATTGAAAAACATCGTGATGACTGGAAAGATCTGTGGAAGAAGAGGCAGAGGCAAACCAAAGAAATTATGCTGGATAGATGGCTATGGTGGCATGGAGGAATATCAGCAGAGTTGTCTCAGAACATCAGAACTGAGATCTGTGGTGAGACATGAACACTTATGTCCCTTGACAGGGGACATGACAATGATGGTTAAGCACAAACAATAGGAATTTAGTAAGGAAACAAAGAACACATTTTTGCTATCACTTCTTTTTTATGTACATCTGTGGAGAAAAGTAAGACTTTTAGGTCTAGGATATGTTTGGTTTCAATACCTCTGAAAGGTTTTACATTATGTAGAGGTGGTCTAAATGTCTTGTTATTACAAATATAATAAATGTCATTTTTTTTCCCTTAAAGTCTGGCGATACTCACCTTGTTTCATGTATTCTTTTATGTGGGAAATCGCTTCCTCCTATGGCATATTGGTTCTCTGCATAAATATTTATGAATCATTCTCTATTTTCTTTCATTGCTTCAAGTCTGTGTTTCCCTGTGATCTCTTCAAAACCTGTGTTATCTGATTCTGTCTGGGTATTCAGGTCACACACTTTTAAATTTTGATGTTGCTACTTTTTTCTTTGACTTTGAAGTTTCATGTAAAATTCCTCCTTAATAAATTCATCTTGATCATTTGTTGGTGTGTAACACTTGATTACATTCATGTTTAGTTTTTGGTGTGTTCTAAATGTTGCTGTTATTATTCTCAGTAATACGTGGTATGGATATCCTCAGTAATACATCCATCATACATGAATGTCCTCAGTAATACATCCGTCAGGCATGGATGTTCACAATGATATGTACATAAAGCATGAATGTCCACAGTAATATGCCCATTTGGCATATATGCTCAGTAATATGCCCATCTGGCATGATGGTCCCTCTGAATTCAGAACCAATCAAATAACAGTTCATACTTGTCATTTATAATAGCTGATTTTTAAAAGCAAATTTAAACTGTCAGAAGTTGAATTTGAACCCACGACCACAGGAGTGATCCTGAATGATGCACCTTGGACCACCCAGATGTCCTAACACCTAACCCATCACTGATGACTCGCAACTGAGCACTGTGATCTGCACATTTCATGTGGAGTGCCTTTACATCTGTCCGCGGTTGTTTGTGTCATGAATTACATGTTTGGAAAAATGGCGGCCACCAGTGGCTCAAATAACTGGGTTTGCTTTGTGCAGAAATGTGTGGCTGCTGGTTTTCTAGTGACTGCCAGTTCCATCAACGACGAACTGTATTTTTCATGGCGGACTTTTGTGTTGGCATTCTGGCAGCGGCATTATGCATAATATACCTGTGCACGCGGTTGGTTTGTCGAGACTACTGTCTGTTCCACTTTTCACATGGGGCAGTGTGGAGCATTTTGTGTGATATTCACTGGCACAGGAATGGAGCATTATGGGGCAACCCTTTGCCGTGAAGTTGGAACCGTGACTAACTTGCTGACTAACTATAAATGAAATAAAGTTTTTAGCAAATGTTCACTTGATGAATATGAAGCATATCTTTAATTAACATACATTCTGTTTACAAAGAATGCAGAAAATTCCTCAGACAGTCAAAATTAATAATCTAAACATTCTGAAAAAAGGCTAAGACACAAAGACAACTTATCACAAATATCAGAAAGAGGCTAACAGACAAAGACAACTTATCACAAATATCAGAAAGAGGCTAAGACACAAAGACAACTTATCACAAATATCAGAAAGAGGCTAAGACACAAAGACAACTTATCACAAATATCAGAAAGAGGCTAAGACACAAAGACAACTTATCACAAATATCAGAAAGAGGCTAAGACACAAAGACAACTTATCACAAATATCAGAAAGAGGCTAAGACACAAAGACAACTTATCACAAATATCAGAAAGAGGCTAAGAGACAAAGATAACTTATCACAAACATCAGAAAAAGGCTAAGACACAAAGACAACTTATCACAAATATCAGAAAGAGGCTAACAGACAAAGACAACTTATCACAAATATCAGAAAGAGGCTAAGACACAAAGACAACTTATCACAAATATCAGAAAGAGGCTAAGACACAAAGACAACTTATCACAAATATCAGAAAGAGGCTAAGACACAAAGACAACTTATCACAAATATCAGAAAGAGGCTAAGACCAAAGACAACTTATCACAAATATCAGAAAGAGGCTAAGACACAAAGACAACTTATCACAAATATCAGAAAGAGGCTAAGAGACAAAGATAACTTATCACAAAATATCAGAAAAAGGCTAAGACACAAAAGAAAACTTATCACAAATATCAGAAAGAGAGGCTAAGACACAAAGACAACTTATCACAAATATCAGAAAGAGGCTAGGACACAAAGACAACTTATCACAAATATCAGAAAGAGGCTAAGACACAAAGACAACTTATCACAAATATCAGAAAGAGGCTAAGACACAAAGACAACTTATCACAAATATCAGAAAGAGGCTAGGACACAAAGACAACTTATCACAAATATCAGAAAGAGGCTAAGACACAAAGACAACTTATCACAAATATCAGAAAGAGGCTAGACCAAAGACAACTTATCACAAATATCAGAAAGAGGCTAAGAGACAAAGATAACTTATCACAAACATCAGAAAAAGGCTAAGACACAAAGACAACTTATCACAAATATCATAAAGAGGCTAAGACACAAAGATAACTTATCACAAATATCAGAAAGAGGCTAGGACACAAAGACAACTTATCACAAATATCAGAAAGAGGCTAGGACACAAAGACAACTTATCACAAATATCAGAAAGAGGCTAGGACACAAAGACAACTTATCACAAATATCAGAAAGAGGCTAAGAGACAAAGGTAACTTATAACAAATATCAGAAAGAGGCTAAGAGACAAACATAACTTATCACAAATATCAGAAAGAGGCTAGGACACAAAGACAACTTATCACAAATATCAGAAAGAGGCTAAGAGACAAAGGTAACTTATCACAAATATCAGAAAGAGGCGGGCGTCATTGCTTGGCTGCATTATGAGAAGACAAAAACTAGAGCATATTGTGTAACTGGAAAGATTTGTGGAAAGAGAGGTAGAGGAAGGCAGGGATAGAAAATTCTTGACAGGTGTGTGTCATAACACGGAAGTGTGTCAGCGCAAGAATTCATACAAGCTGTTGTAGATCACAAGATGAGGAAAAGCATAGTGGCCCACACTAGTTGGCAAGGCACTTGATGATGATGTGTATATATTAACATGTTCTCAGTTACTATTGCAGAAGGTACATAGACACCCCCTGATCTCTTGGGTAGTGAGATCGTGTACCTATCCTTCTTGGATAAGGGCGATAAACAAGAGGTCCCATGTGCAAAATGCACAGGTAAAAATCCCACTGCAGCTGGAAATTGTAAAGAGTAGGCATTAAGGCTGTTCCCCAGGCAAATTTGTTAGGAAAGAAAAACTACCCACAGGTAGACAGAGCTCATGGCCTTCAATGAAATCTGTCTAGAGAAAATAAACTTTACATAAATACATGTCAAAGCCTAACACACTGACTCATGAAGTGTATTTCATTTCACTCTCACTTAGGTGTGTTGCATGTTCTTGGAAAGAGGAACGAAAATGAAAAGGAAGATTGTAATGGCTATATTGAGAACTGCAATATTATATGAGTACTGAGTCTTACCTTGCAGGCAAGTGTAACTGATAAACATGACTGAGGCATAACCACACTTTGTCGAGTAGGTCTTGAAAGTCCTGGAGCAGTTATTCCGGTTCTCACATTCGTTGAATATTTTTGTTTTCTCCACACAGTCGCCATCCGAAATAACGCAGAGCAACCATTTGCTTCTCCCAAACAGAGCCTCATCGATGGTTATAACCTGGTTATCTGGACAAGCCAAAGTGACGTTGCCATTTGGGTCCACTTCTGAGCCTTTAAAGCAGAGTTTTTCTTTGTTGGTAGCTGCAGGGATGACAGAGGATTAATTTTAATGAATTCATTATCTTAATTATATAACATATACAAATTATTAGTTCAATATTATTGATTCAAGAATGTTTGAAGGAAACAGTGACTACTTTTTTGGGGGTCATTTGTTGTAGTTTATCAGATTTATAAACATGACTAACACAATTCCATGCATTGAAACACTTAAAGAAATTCATGCTCTTAATCATATAGCACAGTGGTTCTCAACCGGTGGGGAATTCGGGGGGAATTTTAGGGTTTCCAGGGTGGGGGGGGGGGGGGGGGGGGAAATGAAGATCATTTCAAGATCGCGTTAATACAAGAACCGATTACTTGATATTGCTTTTCCCTTCATACTTTACAGTTATGCATGTCTCATCCTTCTAAAATTCATTTTATAAAGTCAGTAGACCCACAAATCACGTTTTATGTGGATGTCTAGACCTGTTTTAACATATTTACCTTCCATTTCTACGTATACTGTGTAGGGGGTGGGGGGGGGGGGATTTTTAGGTAGGAAATATGAAAGGGGGGAATGATGTTCTGAAAATACGGTGAAGGGGGGCACGGGCCAAATTTTTTATAGGAAGGGGGAGGGGGGGGGGGAGAAATGACGTTCTTAAAATATGGTGAAGGGGGGCACGGGCCAAAAAAAGGTTGAGAACCACTGATATAGCAGATACAAATGATTAGTTCCATATAATTGATTCAAGCATGTTTGAAGGAAACAGTGACCACTTTTTTATTTTGTATTTTTTCAGTTTAACAAATTTGTAATTTGGTAACATGGCTAACACCATCCGTGCATTTAAACACTGAAACGAATTCATTCTTTTAAAAATATAACAGATACAAATTATTAGTTCAATATTATTGATTCAAACATGGTTGAAGGAAACATAGAGACTACTTTTAAAAATAATTTTCAATTTCATAAATTTGTAATTTGGTAACATGACTAACATCATTTCATTTAAACACACCCTCTCTCTCTCTCTCTCTCTCTCTCTCTCTCTCTCTCTCTCTCTCTCTCTCTCTCTCTCTCTCTCTCTCTCTCTCTCTCTCTCTCTCTCTCTCTATCTCTCTCTCAACAACAACAACAACAACAACAACATCACAGTTGTACTATAATTGTCCAAAAGGGACTGATAAAACGAAGGAACGCAAACAGTAACTTTTGCAGAGATATGGAACATCTATAGCTTGTTTAACTCTCGTATCTACACAAATTAGGATCCACAGCGGTACAATGAAGTTTGTGCACTACCTTGAGATGCACCTTGTGTAATCTTGCCAGATTTGACCACTTATGGAGATATCCATATGTAATTAAAGTGATTCATTTCCCCAAGCAGCCTCTTTTGGCTGTCCATGCTGACAGAAAATGTTGGCCATTCATTGCAGTCAACCTTGATTGTAGAGACGGTATGTGATTAACTGACTGAATGAATGACTTATTGGTATACTAGTTATCCCTTTAACTGTTAAAAGGTCTGTTAGGTGCTGTTATAATTTGTTTCTCCAATCGACTCTTTCCTTGTTGTTTCTTAAACTATTCCAAGATAGATAGAGTTCAAGTAACAAATTGCTAAGGCAGAGTTCACGTAACAACTGTCTGGGATAGAAAGAGTTCAAGTAACAAATTGCTTGGACAGAAAGAGTTCGGGTAACAAATTGTTAGAACAGAAAGAGTTCAGGTAACAACTGTCTGGGATAGAAAGAGTTCAAGTAACAAATTGCTAAGACAGAAAGAGTTCAGGTAACAACTGTCTGGGATAGAAAGAGTTCAAGTAACAAATTGCTTGGACAGAAAGAGTTCAGGTAACAAATTGTTAGGACAGAAAGAGTTCAGGTAACAAACTGTTAGGACACAAAGAGTTCAGGTAACAAACTGTTAGGACAGAAAGAGTTCAGGTAACAAACTGTCTGGGATAGAAAGAGTTCAAGTAACAAATTGCTAAGACAGAAAGAGTTAAAGTACCAAACTGATGGAACAGAAAGAGTTCAGGTAACAACTATCTGGGATAGAAAGAGTTCAAGTAATAAATTGCTGTGATAGAAAGAGTTCAGGTAACAACTGTCTGGGACAGAAAGAGTTCAGGTAACAACTGTCTGGGATAGAAAGAGGTCAAGTAACAAATTGATGGAACAGAAGAGTTAAAGTACCAAACTGATGAAACAGAAAGAGATAAAGTACCAAATTGATGGAACAGAAAGAGTTCAGGTAACAACTATCTGGGATAGAAAGAGGTCAAGTAACAAATTGATGGAACAGAAGAGTTAAAGTACCAAATTGATGGAACAGAAAGAGTTAAAGTATCAAATTGATGGAACAGAAAGAGTTCAGGTAACAACTATCTGGGATAGAAAGAGGTCAAGTAACAAATTGATGGAACAGAAGAGTTAAAGTACCAAATTGATGGAACAGAAAGAGTTAAAGTACCAAACTGATGGAACAGAAAGAGTTCAGGTAACAACTATTTGGGATAGAAAGAGGTCAAGTAACAAATTGATGGAACAGAAGAGTTAAAGTACCAAATTGATGGAACAGAAAGAGTTAAAGTACCAAACTGATGGAACAGAAAGAGTTCAGGTAACAACTATTTGGGATAGAAAGAGGTCAAGTAACAAATTGCTGGGATAGAAAGAATTCAGGTAACAACTGTCTGGGACAGAAAGAGTTCAGTTAACAACTGTCTGGGATAGAAAGAGTTCAAGTAACACATTTCTTGGAAAGAAATAGTCAGGTAACAAATTGCTTGGACAGAAAGGGTTCAAGTAGCAACAGTCTAGGATAGAAAGAGTTAAGGTAACAATTGTCTGGTATAAACAGAGTTAAAGTAACAACATAATGCAAGTATCTAAGAACAACTAACCTGCAACAGTTGTCTCAACGATGCTACACAGCACAACTGCAGCGCTCAGTACTAAAGCTTGTGTGGCTATGTCTTTAGTAACAGTGTTCAACATTGTGGATCATGTTCTGGCTGGCTAGACCTGTGAGAACGAACAGTTCTGTTTCTTTAATTTCAGTAGCACCATCGTCACTATCACCGCCATTATAATCTTCAACAACATCACCGTCTTCTTCAATATCATCATTAGTATCATCATCCGTATCATCATCAGTACCATCATCATCATGAAATTACCATTAGCATCGTCGTCATCAGCCTTGCCTCTGTATTACCACCAGCATAATTAAATTATCATCAGCATCATAATCATCATCAGCATTACCATCATCATCATCATCATCATCATCTTCCACTTCTGCCGTCAAGCGTCGCGGGGAGGAATAATTTGCGTTCCAGCGCCCGGTGGGCGGCACTGGATAGTGTCATTCCGTGTGGTTGTACAATGTCTCTGATGTCGTCAATCCATTTTCTTCTTGGACGTCTTCGTGGTCTCGTCGCAGATGATCTTAGATGCAAGGCCAGTGATGGTAGTTGTTGGTGTTGCATTCTAAAGACATGGCCAAATCACTTGATCTTCTGTCTTTCAATAAATGTGCCACAAGGTGTTGATCCCACTGTCTGTCTGATAATAGCATTTGTTACTCGGTCTCGGATTGTTTAGTTGGCAGCTCTCCTCAGGCATCTCATTTCGCAGGTGTTGATTTTGCGAAGGTGTGATTTGGATAAAGTCCAGGTCTGAGATTGGTAGCAAAAAGTTGGTGTGAATATGCTGTTTATTATCTGTCGTTTTGTGGGCATGGGTATATTTGGATATTTCAAGATTAAATTACCATCAGCACTACCATCATGATCATCAGAATTACCATCTGCATCTTCATCATCATCATCATCAGCAGCATTACCTTCAGCATAAGTAAATTACCATCAGCATAATTAAATTACAATCAGTATCATCACCATCAGTATTATCATCAGCAGTACCATCATCGTCATCAGCATTACTATCATCGTCATCATCAAGATCATCAGCATAATTAAATTACCATCAGTATCATCATCAATATTAGCCTTATAATCATTATTATTACAACTAATTGGGAACTCTTATACATATATAAAACCCGGGTCAATGAAGTCTTTCTGGTGACTGCCGATTCCGTCGACGATGAAATGTATTTTTCGTGGAGGACTTTTGTGTTGGCATTCAGACGGCAGTATTATGCACAGTGTACTTGTGCGGACTTTTGGCTTGCCGAGACTCCTGTCTGTTCGACTTTTCACATTGGACAGTGAGGAGCATTTTGTGTGATGTTCACTGGCACAGGAACGAAGCATAATGGGGACGACCCGTTGCCGTGCGACTAACTGACTAACTATCTTGCATCTGTGTGTGACGGAAGGTCACTGTCGTTGGCGAAGTCCAAGTCATTAGGTTGCATCATCAGGGTCAACTGAATCTCATTTCTGACAGTAGTTAGTGTTGCCTTCATAATCTAGTTTATAGTCAGCAAGAACAACAATGGCTACATAAGATATCTTTGTATGTTGTTCTCAGCGTTATTAAACACAGAAACCAAGAACAATATGTTGCACGATTTATTGCCTGGCATATTTCGCTGCATCTCGACAGTTGCATACTACAGAGTATACCTAGCGAGATATGCCAGTGAATAAATCGTGTAATATATTGTTTGCGGTTTCTGTATTTAAGTTCATTTGTTTGCTACCAGCAACTGCTATATAATACTATACACTCGATCCCAAAGGGCAGCACCACGTCTGCCTAATCATGGACCAATACCCCACCCAGCGCTGCAGACACAGCCAGTCTGTCTGCCTGCTCGTTTCCCATAATACCAGCATGCCTTTGAGGGGGAAAAGGGGGAGGGGGGAAGGGCAACAGATGCGTTGAAGTCTGGCACTCTATCCGAAGCATGCCTGTTTTCATCTTTCTCTTCATACTTTGTGAGTCAATTATAATCACGACATGTGTGCTGTTTGTCCTTCAGCCAGTGGACCTCCATTTCTATTCTCAGACAAGATGCTGTGGTATCATATGCCAGGCTCTCCTGCACCAAACACCGTATTCCCCACAAACCTCCAGGCACTTCTTGTACATCTTAACACAGAGCCATCCGTGTAGATGATTACATCGCCTGGACGCGAATTGTCGTGAATCAATGGTTCTACCTGCTGAACAAAGTGAGGGTAAAGGCACCCTGGTCAGTCATAGCTTGTCTACCTTAGGACGAGTTCGGAATAGAGCGCCGAGGAACAACTAGTTGTTTAACGGGATGAAAAGTGACTGTGGTCGATGAACAGATAAAGGTGCGACACGGAAGATTCTTCTCATACATTACATCATGTTTCGACTCCAGCCTTTGCGATTACATCTCGCCACTGGATTAAAGGGAATTGGTTTGAGAGTAGGCCGGTGAGGCTCCTCTCTCTCTCTCTCTCTCTCTCTCTCTCTCTCTCTCTCTCTCTCTCTCTCTCTCTCTCTCTCTCTCTCTCTCTCTCTCAATTCATTCTGAAGCTATGCTTAACATCCACAAATGTGGTACTTAAAACAAGTCACTGTGAACGTGTGTATGATGAAGAATCGACGCCACTACACACAGACCAAGCCCACGCGGGTTCCCTCTCTGCCAGCAGTCGAAGTGTGCTGATAGTAGGACTGTCCCTGTTGAGAGTTAGATAGCCACACGACTTAATCGTCTTCATCTGCCGGCGTGCTCGATTCCTCCCTCCAACAGCAAAATGTCCATTGGAAAAGAACTCAGAAAGTGTACCACTATGTCAACTGGAGTTGGTTAATACAGCACTTGCGCCATGTTAAACATGTTACTCTGACCACGAGCATCATGTATCGAAAGGTCAGATTAGTCCGCCGTGGCTGGCAGTTTACAGCACCCGCCTCCAAGTTCTGAAGGTGAGGATTCGGTCTCAGCATATGGCTGAGAAAATTAAATCTGGAGAGTTGACTGGTCTATAAAAGTATGACTCTAGCACCATACGTCCTGTTGTGATGGTGTTCAGTACAGCACTAGAGACCTTTACCTTCTGTGACATTTTAGGTTGGGATGACCTGGTACCTGAGGTCAATTTAAAAAAAAAATATCCGTCACAATGCGGTGTCGAACCCATCACCAACAGGTCAGCAGGCGAGCATATAGCTACTACCTTACCGCTGCTCCCCGACCTTGACAAATATAAATATGATTGTTGTTCTCGCAGTTATTGATGCGAATTTGTGCGCCCCGCCCCCTGCCCTTCAACTTCTAATGTGTCACTGGATATTTCTCCCGACCATGTAAAAAGTTACCGTGAGAAAGAAACGAATCACAATACACCAGGTGTGCGTGACGTCCGCACTCCTAAGGACAGTGTGGCGATCGGAGTGAAAACGGCGAAATAGTGGCGGTCACACATAATGGCAAAATATTGGTGGGATACTTCATCTTCGTTCGCTCGATATTTTGTTTGTTCTGGACTTAATTTAATTGTGTCTGTTTACAGCAGATCTGCGATTTATGTATCTTTCGGTGGACACATTCAGCTTCTTTTATCCAGCATTTGTTAACCAGGTCGACCTTTCAGGGTATTGTGTCCTTCACCGGAACATTTCACGATCTCAGAGTGGTGACGTCATCCATCCACAGGTTAAATAGACCCACGAAGAACAGTCGAATGAATGTCTGTCGGCCCTCAAGTAGAAACAGGGGGCAGAACATTCGCATTTCCCACCGCCCAAGGTTCCATAAATGCATAGCTGACACGTGATGATCTAGTTCTCAATCAATCAAGTGCCGTCTTCACAATGCAGATTGGCTACAATGGATCTCCAACATGGTCTGTCTCTCCCTGGCTGTACATTCTGTCAGGCTGATGTTCGTCCATCTCTTGATGTTATCCTCCCACTTGTATTGTCTACCTTTTACTCGCATGCCTTCAACTTTACCCTCCGGTATGGTTTTTATAAGAGTATCATGTCTTTTAATGTGGCCGAAATATTTTACTTGCCTTTTTCGACTTTCTGCCGGTCTCCCTGGTGTAGGCGTTAAGGAGGTTGTTCATAATCCCGTATACTCTCGTACGAAATATAGCTGCGCGAGGTTCGGCAGACGATCACGTCGCGTTGGTTACTTACGGGGGTATGTGAGCCGATCGTTCAGAAAGCAATGGCAAACTACTGAACATAAAACTTGCCAAACATCAACAGCAGCTGGAAAGGGCTGGTGTTGACTGCAATGTCCTGTAAAGGATATGCGGAAAAAAAAATTAAACTTTCTAATTGCTTGTTCATTGTCCGGGCTTCCGCGCCATATAGAAACATCTTGCACATGCTGCGTAGCCTCACTTGCGTATTTGGCGCCTCTTGTTCACCACAGGCTGTGAATTTAGAGACTAGAAGGACGCAGTCTGTATATCTGGGGCTTTGATTATCTTCACACAATGAGCGCTTCGTTCTTTCAGCACAGTGCCAGCAACTCTTAAGGGTACTTTTCTGTTTGTTTACAGGATCAAGATCTTAGATTGAGGCTTTTGCATTGATGAATTGAATTACACGAAGAGCAACATGCTCCAAACAAAGCACCAACCCTGGAAGAATCATGCAGAGCAAAGTGTTTCCTTTTTTTCCCCTGGATGAAAAAAGGGGGTGGGGGAGATTTGAACATGCATCCATCGAACCACTACGGCGTGGTCGGGTTTGACAACGAAGCAAGGTTTTCTCTCACATCACCGACAGTTCGCTTAGTAGACATGTGGTTGGACATTTGAACCAAATTGTCATTCTGTAGGTTTCTCTTTGGATGGACATTTGAGCTCGATTGGCATTTGGCAGGAATCACACTCTGTGGCCACCGGTCTGGCTAACAGAGGAGGTATCAACCAAGATCTTCCGTGTGATGAAGCCTTCAAACAATTAAATGTTGTTGACTCCTTGAGAATGCGAAAAAGATGTAACCATTTACCACGATGGCGGTAGATAGCCAGCACCCGTGTCGTGCAAACTCTGGCACGGAGAGTTCATGAGCATGATCGAAATAAGAGGGATGCATGTCTGCCGCCATGGAACTAAGCTCTCACCAATCCAAAAGTACATTAGTTCGCACAGGGTGAACGATTCTTCCCCCTTCGTCTTTTCGTGGGCAGTGACTCACAACAAGCTTTGTATATCAAAAGTCAGTGACTCCGGCTTCAGCATTATATTTGTGTAAGGGCTACTTACTCTCCATTGATTCCATCGAAATTAGCGGGCTCCAGCCGCCCCTGGTATACCCCTCCTCCCGCCTTTGGTTGATTTTCGTCCACTGGTGTGAGCGTCGGTTTACTTAACGTAAACTTGCCAAGTAAATAACAAACAGCCAAAATATGCCGGGGTTGATTGAGACAGCGTTCAAAGGACATGCAACTATCCTAAGTAACAATTTGCCAGCAGAGCAACGATCCTGCGACCTACTATTTGCCATTTCCAGCTACCGTGGGATTTAAACCTGCACAACATGCATACAAGTTGACCTCTCATGTTTCTGACTGTAACCGAGAAGGCGGAGAATCCTACCTCAAGACCCAAAAGATCAGCGAGACATGTGATATTAGAAACCAATTATCTGCTACGAACACAAGAGAACGCCCGAGAAGAAAATTGATTGACGACATAAAAGACATTGCACAATCACATGGAACGACACTGTCCAGTGCCACCCATTTGGCGCTGGAGCGCCAGTTATTCGTCTCCACGATGCTTGACGGCAAAAGTGGGAAAAAAAAGCATGTTTTGGTGGAAGATGACGATGATGAATTTCGGAGCCAGATGCGGACACCGTAACTTCTGGGGCAAAGGGAAATCTCCAGGCCAATGATTTTCAACCTTTTTTGGCCCATACACTCCTTCGCCATATGTTCAGAAAGTCACCCCCCCCCCCCTTTCGTATGTCCTCCCTAACAGTATATGTAAAAATGGAGGCTAAATTTAATAACACACAAGTCTAGACATCTAGGTAAACCGTGATTTGCGGGTCTACTTACGTTATAAAACGAATTTCAGAAAGGCGAGAAGTACAGAACCGTAAAGTATGGAGGGAAAAACAATATCAAGTAATCGGTTCTTGTATTAACGTGATCTTGAAATAATCCTAATCCCCCCCCCCCAGGAAACCTTAAATCCCCCCACCCCCGGGGGTGGGGGGTGGGGAGATTCCCCACGGTTGAAAACGACTGCTCTAGGCACTCGAAATGTCCAATCGTCGAAAAGACGATGTAGGTAAGATAAGTCGAATCCGTAAAGACAGGTAAACGCGCTGCAACTCGTCCTACACGGACCTGTTGCATACAATTGTCTTCTCCTTGGTTTCCTACCCAGGCTTCGATGTCAGGTTTTGAAATCTTGAAGGTCGCTTTGAACTCTAGCGTAGTCCATGCTGTAATGATTTTTGCGTGTGAGTCAGCTTTCCCTAAATGGCCGGTGTCCCTCGCTATCAGTATCAGACGAACCCACTCCGACTTACGTGGTACTCGTAATTTACCACCCCAAGTCAAGGAGAGAAGTCAGCATTGTAGTCCAATTCACCGGTGTAGGCGATAAACCCGCTATATCACCATCAGCACACCGGAAGTTTAAGATCGAGCGCTCTTATCCATTCGGCTATGCTAAACCTCCGGATTTTGTTATGAGGACACTGAGATATCCGTAGTTCTTGATTGGATTGTTAAGGGAACAACTCTCCTCAGGGCTTCTGTATAGACGAATTCAAACGCTGAACGATTTAATTTTTAGTTAGGGAAGGGATGAGAGAGGGTGGGGAGAAAGTGAACCAGAGTGGGCAAATGAAAAAGACAGAATGTGTGACAAACAGACAGACGGACGGACAGACTAAATCGCAAGCAGGCAGACATAACGAAGAAACGAACGTTATTTGCAAAGGGTTAAAAACTGGGCACGCAGGCCTGTTTAGACAGACAGAAAGATATTTTAGGCGAGCTGAAAGTTAATTAATCGCTTTGCGTTGAATTCGATGGCACGAGACGTCGGCTGTTCAGAAAGCAAGTGAGCAGTTACACTTTAGGTGAAGTTATGGAGGAGCGATAGTTTAGTACGTAAGGTTGTTGAAAGGGAGTTTGGGGGGGGGGGGGGGGGGGGTAGTTCTGTAGTTAAGGTTTAGGGACGGTTGTTTTTTTAGGTAAGATTGTGGGGGGAGAGGGGGGGGGTTAGGTAGGATTGTGGAGGGATGGTTGTTTTTGTAGGTATTGTGGAGGGACAGTTGTTTTGTAGGTAAGATTGTGGAGGGCTCGTGTTTTGCAGGAAAGATCGAGGAAGAGCGGTTGTTTTTGTAGGTAAGATTGTGAAGGAATAGGTGTTTTGTAGGTAATATTGTGGAGGGACGGTTGTTTTGTATGTAAGATTGTGGAGGGAGAGTTGTATTGTAAGTAAGATTGTGGAGGGGCGGTTGTTTTGTAGGTAAGATTATGGAAGGGCGGTTATTTTGTAAGTAAGATTGTGGAGGGACGGCTGTTTTGTAAGTAAGATTGTGGAGGGACGGCTGTTTTGTAAGAAGATTGTGGAGGGGTGGTTGTTTTGTAGGTAAGATTGTGGAGGGGTGGTTGTTTTGTAGGTAAGATTGTGGAGGGGCGGTTGTTTTGTAGGTAAGATTGTAGAGGGGCAGTTGTTTTGTAGGTAAGATTGTGGAGGGACGGTTGTTTGTAAGTAAGATTGTGGAGGGGTGGTTGTTTTGTAGGTAAGATTGTGGAGGGGCGGTTGTTTTGTAGGTAAGATCGTGGGGGGGGGGGGGGTTAAGGTAAGAGGGAGGGGGGGGGTAAGATTGGGGGAGGGCAGGTGTTTTGTAGGTAAGATTGTGGAGGGGCGGCTGTTTTTGTAGGTAAGATTGTAGAGGGATAATTGCGTTTGTAGGTAGATTGTGGAGGGACAGTTGTTTTGTAGGTAAGATTGTGAAGGGATAGTTGTTTCTGGGATAAGATTGTGGAGGGGCGGTTGGTTTTGTCGGTAAGATTACGGAGAGACGATTATTCCGTAAATAAGGTTGTTGAAAGTAAGTGCACATCCTCTACAGGACGCAGCAGTCAACTTCAGCATTTGTAGTGATTCCTGGGCAAGTTTACGTTCAGTAGTTTGCCATAAGTAAGGTTGTAGAGTGGCGGTTATTCTGTAGGGTAGAGTTTCAGCTCGTCACATTAGGACCGCGGGTTCTCATTCCCTATAAGACACTTTGATTTTGTTTTTAACAACTATAGTAGTGCACTCGTCAACGAATATTGTGTACAAATTAATTACATGCACGTATAAACACATTGTGAATGTCAGTTTGGGTATGTGTATGTTTGTATGTGTATAGCTAAGTGTATGTATGTATCTAAGTGTATGCGTGTTTATGCGTGTGTTAATGGGTCTATGTATTTGTCTTTTCTGTCTGTAGACACACAGACAGACAGACAGACGACGGACAGACGGACGGACGGACAGACAGACAGACAGACAACCTGAATATACTATTACTATACACATGTAACGATAGACCACCGAAGCACAATTCCCACAGAAAATATTTGTAAACATAAACACGTCATACTTACCATTATCCAAGTGATCTTACGTCCCGCAGGCCCACACTGTGACAAAATATTCCCATACACTAATATATATCGTCACCGCTTCCTCGCAAGGGTTACATCCTGTAAGCGCTGGTTCCCACGGTCGGTTGCTCGGTTCACGAAGGTCAGCCTGTGAATTGCAAGGTCACAGACTGTAAACTTAGCCAAGCCTAGCGATCAATGCAGTTTTACATTTCTGCAAATAGATTGTTTGAGTTTTCAACTATAAAGACAAGCTGGTGAATCAGTTGAGATTGAAAAACATAAAGCTGTTTAATGATATGTCTGCTGAAAGTATCATTTATATTCTGGCTATTTTATAAATTTGACAGGCGACTTTTAGAAATCACCTTTAACCCTTATGAATCCTAACTGGCATTGTTAGACAGCTAGTATAGCGCGGGAATCAGTACACAACATTTACCTGTTTTGTTTGGGAGCCTCGGTAGTATATACTCTCGGCGGCAGACTCGATGGTCATTGGTTCGACCCGCAGCAGGGCGGGTTTGGATTTTTTTTTTTTTAAATTGTCCTGGACTACAAGGTCAACCCAGCATCAAATGGGTACCAATACGGTCTTGGGAAGTAAAGGAGATCGGTGAGATACTGACCACTCACCCACCGACTGCTCATTGGTCAATTGAAAATGTGAGTCTAGCAATGTATGCTCAGGGTGTCTAAAAATGTCCTTTACTCACTTAGTTGCTAACATGGTGTTAAATATGTATGATAAAGCCGAAGACATTCTTCAGCAGGTGTGTTCACTTGAGAACTTAGAACCTGGCGAGGAGGGGTATAAGTGCTAACAGAGTTATGTACACCCTTTTCAGTGTGCATCCAACTAGACAGGAAATGTAGACAAGAAAATCCGGCTGCTGTGGAGGCAGAAGTACGGGCTTCGAGAATTCTTTAGAGGGTGATGTTGTCATTTACACAGATGGGTCGGTCGTCTGACGCCTGAGAAGTTCATGGGCCTTAACGGCTCAGGTTGGAAAGAGAACACGGGGAAGACAGAGAAGTAAATACCTGTATGGTTTGACCAGGTGGCTTGGTCGAGACAAGAACACTGAGCTGAACCACGACTCTGGTAATCGAGTGAAATGGCGAATCATGACAGGCACGCTTACCGGCGTGGCACATGATGGATGCATGGAAGGAGAATTGTGAAGGAAGATTCTGGTGCTTTTGCCTTCACCACAAGTAGTCTGACTATGGAAGTCTTGGCAGTAAGTAAAGCAATAACACGGATCGAGACACAGACATTCACTAGGGCATGTTTCCTTAGTGACTCAATGAGTACGCTCAGGAAGACAGAGATAGGAAGGATCCGAAGACGGTGGTTGTTGTCTCTGGAGCGGTCACGGCTGGCAATGATTAGTTTCATTTTCGTGTCAGGGCATGCGAGCGTACAAGAATATGGGCAAGCTGACAGGCTTGCGGGTAAGGCTGCTGTGGAGGGTGGGTGAGCCATAGACCAGGCTGATATACTGAATGCTCTACAACTGTGGTTCTCAGCCAGTGGGGACTCCCCCCCCCCCCCCAGGGGGGAATTATAGGGTTTCCAAGGGGAGGGGGGGGGATTACGATTATTTCAAAATCGCGATAATACAAGAACCGATTACTTTATATTGTTTTTCCCTCCATACTTTACGGTTCTGTACTTCTCGCCCTTCTGATATTCATTTTATAACGTAAGTAGACCCACAAATCACGTTTTATGTAGACGTTTAGACTTGTTCTAGTACGTGTTATTAAATTTAGCTTCCATTTTTACGTATACTGTGTAGGGACCCGGGGGGGGGGGGGAGGATTTACAGGGAGGAAATGCGAAAGGGGGGGGGGGGTGACGTTCTGAACATATAGTGAAGGGGTGCATGGGCCAAAGAAGGTTGAGAACCACTGCTCTACAAGAAGTAAGTCGTTTACGATAAGCAAGTGATGACTGTGAATCTACAACCATGGCCAGGCTGCGAGAACAGCAAATTAAAAGAGGTGTGGCCAAACAAGAACAATGCGCAGGAAGCCAGAGAAGATTGATAAACTAACACAGAATTGATGTCGTTAACCGCTACACGCTGCGGGATTTACTGAGGAGGGAATTCGAGCACTTATGGACTGAATAGTTCGATGTGCAATGAGGATGATATGTCGACTAACTAACTAACTTAACTAACTAACTAACTAACAAACAAACAAACTAACTAACTAACTAACTAACTAACTTGGTGTTAAATATACAAGAGTGTGAATTGTTGAAGTCTCTTATTAAATAAACCGTCCATCTCCGCTTCATGGCGTGTAGTCGGTATATAGTCAAAAGTACAGTAAAGAATTCGACTCTCTTACACATCTTGGGGTGTATTGGGTATATGGTGCTGGCCCCATATTTGTATAGATCCATCGACATTCGCTGGATGACGTGGTCAATATCATGCCGGATATATACTTCCGGTTCTGGTGCCCATTTTTGGCTGGGTCCACTTGGGGTTCCACGTTAACGTTTAAAAACAGTCCAGCCTCGGTGGAAATTCGAACACGTGATCATCAGGTAGGCGGGCTAGCATGCTAACGATTGGGCTCCCTATCTCTTATAAGGAAAACAAAAACACAGCGAACATAATCACAAATAATAATAATAATAATAATAATAATAATAATAATAATGGGTCAGGTCTTAGTCAGATATGACTGAGCTACCGTATGGCGGTAGACGGTACTACCTGCTTTCTTTTGTTAGCGTCGAATGTTGGGAGGCGCTCATCAGATAAGACGCCCCACATTGTGCCAGCGGCTTCGGGTGGAGGAGTGGGGAGGGGGGGGGGGGGTTTACAAGCCTTACCCTAGTGCGAGGAAATCAACCTAAAGCCTTTGTCCACAACTCGTCTAGGATGGAAGATCCGACAGGTGGACAATTAGAGTATTGCACTGCTGATCCGGCAGCTTCTGCAGCTTGTCTTCTTCCAGGCGTATTGGTGTTACCTTTTCTCTGGAGTAAACTAGACAGCCCAAGCGAGGGATCATGCTTTCATAGGCAGTACATGGTCTCTAATTCAGCCCAGGCTTTGTGTTATGGAGAGGTATAACTCCATTTTACAAACTATCGTCTGTCATGGCGGCCAGGTGCCAGTTAGTCAATCAGTCAAATATAATTTGTTGACAACAGTATTATAAATGTAAGATTGAGCGTTAGTTTATAAACTAGAAACTTAGCATTCAGCTTCTTTGTGTCACATAAATGTTGCATGTTCTTGGCAGAACGGTGTGGTCAATCACCATCCCAGGTTAATTTACTAGGCAACTTTACGTTTCAGCAGTTTGCCATTGATTTCTGAACGGCAAGTCAACGTTGACGTTCAACTGACCAGCGTAGGGAAAGAGTCTCTAACCTGCCTTCAGCGCACCGGAAGTTTAATAGCAAGCATATGTTTCCATTCGCTCGCGTTTTCACTCGAGCGTAGACCATATTGGACTGATTTTTGCGTGTGGGCTAGTTTCCCCTATTACCAGTGTCCATCGCCATCAGGCCAATCCACTCCGACTTCTAAGGTACTTGTAATTTACGTACCTAAGTCAAAAACGAAAAGCCAATATTTTATTCCAACTGACTGGTTTAGGAGTTAATTCGCTACCTCACGATCAGTACACCTGAATTTTAAGAGCAAGCACTCTTATCCATTCGGTCATACTGACTGACCTCCAGCACGCACACTAACCCCCACCCCCTGCCTCCCTCTCCACCTGGGGTCACGCCGACTCCCTAGACTTAAATAAAACATGCAAAGCAATTAAAATAGTTCCTTACATACGTCACACACTCAAACAACTTTCATTACGCAGAGAAAGACGAGTACGGGCATTCACTATACTTTCCGTGTGTGACTATGAGCAAATCTACAAATAAACTGTTCAAATATCGTGTTTCCTGGCCAAACCACATCATCGAAGACACTGAAGGCGCGCAGAATTACGCCAAACAGTGCACATCTGAGGCCGGTACGTGCAGATAACAAATCCCTTTACACTCGACGCGTCGCGTATATATATATATATATATATATGATACTCGGTCCATATATTTTAGACTAGTGATTCTCAATCGGTGGGGAATCCCCCCCCCCCCCCGGGGGAATTTTAGGGTTTACGGGGGGGGGGGGAATAACGTAAGTAGACCCGCAAATCACGTTTTATGTAAATGTCTAGACTTGTTCTAGTATGTGTTATTAACTTTAGCTTACATTTTTATGTATACTGTGTAAGGTGGTGGGGGGGGGGGGGGGGGGGGGAATTCATAGGGAGCAAATTAGAAAGGGGGGAATGACGTTCTGAACATATGGTAAAGAGGGGCATAGGCCAAAAAAAGGCTGAGAACCACTGTTATTACATTTAGCTTCCATTTTTAAGTATACTGTATAAGGGTGGGGGGATTTATATGGAGGAAATTCCAAGGGGGGGGGGGGGGGGAGACCTTCTGAACATATGGTAAAGGGGGGCATGGGCCAAAAAAGGTTGAGAACCGCTGTTTTAGACCAATCGCCCGTAATGTGGTCAGTATGACGTCGGAAACCTTTACTGTCCAGGTCATTCTTGGTACTCATTGTAGGTTGGTTAAATCTGGGACTCCGGGTCAGTTAAAAAACAAAGTCGCGCCCATGCGGATTCGAACCCATGAGACAGGGCCGGCAGGTGAGCGTCTAGCCACTACACTACCGCGGCTCCCTTGTTGGAATAGTAATAACGACAAATGACACTGAACAACTGAAATGACAAGATGGTTTCTGTATATACGGGGGTCTAATGATAATAATCCATAATGTTAGAAACGGGTTAAAGATAATAATCCACAATGTTAAACATGAGTTAAAGATAATAATCCACAATATTAAAAATGGGTTAAAGGTAATAATCCACAATGTTAAAATTGGGTTTAAAATAATCTACAATGTTTAAAATAGGCTAAAGGCGAGTGAATCGACTTTATTTCACTTTATTTTAATATCAAAGCAATTTTTCGCGTTAAAATAGTTCCTTACATAATAAATAAATACACATGTGTTATTAGGATCTCATAGAAGTAGAAGATAGAAGTAAGGTTGTCTTATAATTCTGATAATGATAAACATGTGTGTTTATTTATGAACTGTCTTAGTGACCTCAATGAATCCTCAATTAATGAAATTTAATGTTCCTTACATCTTACACTTAACTTTTGCAGTAATTGCATTGTAATGTCATTATAGGAGAGAGTCTTAGTACTGTTTATGAACTAGAAACTTAGCATTCAACCTATGTGTCACATAATTCAATAAAATATTAAAGCAAAATTTCCCCGTTGAAATAGTAGTTCCTTACATACAACAATTTACAACACATACTAAAACAGTGTTCCTTAAGTAGAAAATTCACGCGTGGTTTTCCGCCATACACTCCGTTCAAACAAACTACGAATTCTGAGCTTCCTGGCCCAAACCACAACACTGAAGGCGCGCAGAAATGACAACAAAAATTACAAATCTGAGGTCGGGTAACCAGGTCAAATTCTCTCACAGGAGCAAGGACAGTTGTCCCGGCTATACCCTCACATCTGTCGTTTCAAGCGGTGGCATGTTTGAAACGTTCCCTTGAAACTTTTGTTCCACACTTTGGGTTAATGGGCATGTTTTGAAACTGCCAGCCAGCCAGTTTCAAAGGACGTATCCTTTAATTCCTCACAAATCTATTTTCAAGTTTCTTTATTTATGAAAATGAATTTATTTCTTATAATTTTAATATTCCGTACTTAATGTCTTTTAAATGACGCTTAAAATGATGAATTCGTTAAATAAGTTTTAATTTTCCAGTCCAGTGCTCAATACTTTGTACTCTCTTCAATTGTGTCCACACTGTCAGTATTGCTGTTTGCTGTTGATGATCTCCGATTCCGAGAGAAAAAAAAAAAGAAACTTTCCACCTCGTTCAATCCGCGTCCATGGCGTCGGTTATAGTTGTGGTGGTTCATGGTGCGGGATAAGTTTGATACGTTTCTCTGCGCCAGTTTTTCTGTTGGCTTATCAATGTTGAAGGCTTTATGCTCGTGACGTCGGCTTGGGGTAGTTTGCTGGCCGGCAAGTTTGTCTGTCGGTCCGTCTCCTCCGGTGACTTCGTTTCCTTGGGCGTTTTACTTTGTCTGGTTTTGGTCCTTATAAGGACTTTTTATTTGGTCAATTTGCCTCCTTTTCTGTGTATTTTCTTTAGAAGCTTGTCGATATTTTCACATTCGTTTTTGCGCTCTTGTTCTCTGTTGAGTTTGAGTTTCTGTTGCCTTTCGATTTCTTCCTCTCTTGTAAACCATGGGACGCATTCTCCGTTATCATAATAGCACCCATTTGGGTATTCGTCAGTTAGGTGTAGCTTTGGGTATTCTGGAGAGGTCTGCCAGTGCTTGAATTTCTTGGGATACTTTTCTGCCATGCGTCTTGTGTATTCCTGTCGCCTGAGTGGCTCTAGCCGCTCATTTTCTCTGCACATCGCGATAAGTTCTTCCAGTGTGGTTTCTGTGCTGGGCGGGATGTGCTCTATGTTGTCGTTCTTGTGCTCGTCTAGGTTTTCTTCCGAGGTCTTGTAGTGCATTGGCTTCCCCTTGATTTTTTTGGGCGTTGTGGTTGGGCTTCTGGCTATAGCTTGGGGTTCCGGCTTAGTCTTTTCTTGCTGTTTTTCTGTGATCTTTTCCGTTGCTTCTGCTGGTTTACTTTGGGTTAGCTTCTTATCCTTTTGTAGCATTCTCTCTCCGCCTTGATGTCTCGTAAAATCTCTTCATTCTTCTTCGATGCTTCAACCATGGTCTCAACTTCTTGTGTGATGTGTTGCTGAACATCTTTTATTTCGGCAAGCAACATTTCGTTGTCGTTGGTCGGTGCTTGGAGTAACTTGATTTGCTTCTTAAGTTCATCAATCTGGATGTGAAGTCGATCTCGTTCAGCTCTTGATACATATGTGGCTGTCTGGCCCCTCCGCATGGCTTCCTTATATGGTGTTCTCGTGTTAATTGCGATCTTTAGGACGTCCCTGTGACTTTGGAGGTACGGACAGCCCCGGTATCTTGCTCCATGCTTGCCCAGGCAGTTGGCGCACTTTCTCTTATTATTGGGTGCTCTGAAGTCGGTGTCATGTTTGGCCAGCGGACACTCCCTGAGGCGTGGTGATCGGCGCAGTAACGGCATATTTCAGTCTTGCTGCAGAATATTGTTCAACTGTGACCGGCCCTCTGGCATCTTGAGCATTGGTTGATTCTTGGTATAAACCATTCAGGCTATTGAGTTATATTGTTGATTGACACCTGGTCTGGAATCTCGTTGCCCTAAGTCGTCACCACCGCCAGCGTAGTAGGTATCTTTGAATATGTCAGGATCCGCTGCGCCTTCAAGATTCTGATGTGTTGGTTTTCCTCCTGTAGCTGTTTCATGATTTCGTCATCAGACAGCTCCACTTGAACACGTTTTACAACCCATCTGGCTGTCTTGGAGTCGATGTTACCGGCTCTGGTGTCTTTCTCCCCCTTCTTCTCAGCTGTTTTGGCTCTCGTCTGTGGTGGGCTGACATCGATCTTTCTCGTGGTAGCTTCAGTTGATGTGACTGTAGTTACAGGTTCTTGGTTGCAGGTATGATCTCAATGATGATGATCTGAATGCTGCTAGGTATATATATATATATATATATATATATATATATATATATATATATATATATATATATATATATATATATATATATATATATATATATATATATATATATATATATCTATAAAACAAAGTATATTATATTGTAATATATATGTATGTCCTTTATTTGTTCGCGAACGGCCCATCCGATTGAGATGAAATTTTCTACACGCCTTCCTTTCATTCCAGAGCTGTCAACTGTCATAGTTTTTTTTTCTTCTTCCTCCTCCTCCCTCCTCCCCCTCCCAAAATACGTACGTAAATATATGATGATGATGATGAAAGAATCCCCGAACCAAAACGCTAGGGAAAGGGAAGAAAATGACGTGACTACACAGAATCGTCACACGGCAATCATCATCATCAAGTGCCGTGCCGGCTGGCGTAGGCGTTCATGGCTCTCCGTAGATCTCAGTCTTTGGTTTTTTGGATCAACTCTGCTGCTGATATTCCTCCATGCCACGGCAATATCAATAACAATTCATCTTTTTATGTGTAAGGAAGTTATCTACAGTCGTGTAGAAGGGAAGAACTAGACGAGTATGAATTCGGAATGGCGAACTCTCTCCTCCTCTCTTCTCCTCCCTCCACCCTTCTCCTCTTCCTCCTCCCTCTCATCCCTCTCCCTCCTCCCTCCTCCTTCTCCCTCTTCCTTCTCCCTCTTCCTCTCCCCTCCTCCTCCATCCTCCTCCCCTACTCCCTCCGCCTCCTTCCCCCTCCTCCCTCATCTTCCCTCCTCCTCCCTCTCCCTCCTCATCCCTCGTCCTCCTCCTGCCTCCCTCCTCCTCCTCCTCCTGCCTCCTTCTCCCTCATCATCCTCCCTCCTCCCTTCTTCTCCCTCTTCCCTCTTCCTCCTCCTACCTCCTCCCTCCTCCTCCCTCTACCTCCTCCTCCTCCCTCCACCCTCCTCCTCCCTTCTCCTCCTCTTCCTCCTCCCTTTCCTTCCTCTCCTCCTCCCTCTACCTCCTCCTCCCCCTACCTCTTTCCTCCTCCCTCCTCCTCCTCTTCCACCTCCCTTTCCTTCCTCCCCTCCTCATTCTCCCTCCTTCCTCTCCCTCCTTCCTCCTCCTCCTTCCTTCTTCTCCCTCTGCCTCCTCCCTCCTCCTCTCCCCTCCTCCTCCTCCTCCTTCTCCTCCTCCCTCCTTCTCCCTTCTTCTCCTACTCTCCCCTCCTCCTCCTCCTACCCTCTTCCTCTTTCCCTCCTCCCTCTCCCTCCTCCATCCTCCTCCTCCCTCTTCCTCCTCCTCCCTCTTACTCCTCCTTCCTCTTCCTCCTCCTTCCTCCTCCTCCCTCTTCCTCCTCTCCCTCCTCCATCCTCCTCCCTCTTCCTCCTCCTTCTTCCTCCTCCTTCCTTCTCCTACCTCTCCTCCCTCTTCCTCCTCCTCCTACCTCCTCCCTCCTCCTCCTCTCTCCTCCTCCCTCCTCCCTTTTCCTCCCCTCCTCCTCCCTCTATCTCCTCCCTCCTCCTCTCCACTCTTCCTCCTACCCTCTTCCTCTTCCCCTCCCCCTCCTCCCTATCCCTCCTCCTCCCTTCACATTCCTCCTCCTCCCTCTTCCTCCTCCTCCCTCCTCCTCCTCATCCCTCCTTCTCCCTCCTCCTCCTTCTTCCTCCCTCCTCCTCCTCCCTCCTCCCCTCCTCCTTCCTCCTCCTCCCTCTCCTCCTCCTCACTCCTCCTCCCTCTCCTCCTCCCTCCTCCTCCTCCCTCTACCTCCTCCCTCCTCCTCCCTTCACATTCCTCCTCCTCCCTCTTCCTCCTCCTCCCTCCTCCTCATCCCTCCTCCTCCTTCTCCTCCTCCTCCTCCCTCTACCTCCTCCTCCCTTCACATTCCTCCTCCTCCCTCTTCCTCCTCCTCCCTCCTCCTCCTCATCCCTCCTTCTCCCTCCTCCTCCTTCTTCCTCCCTCCTCCTCCTCTCTCCTCCTCCTCCTCCCTCCTCCTCCCCCTCCCTCCTCCTCCTCCTCCTTCCTCCTCCCTCTCCTCTCCTCACTCCTCCTCCTCCTCCTCTCCTCCTCTACCTCCTCCCTCCTCCTCCCTTCACATTCCTCCTCCTCCCTCTTCCTCCTCCTCCCTCCTCCTCCTCCCTCCTCCTCCTTCCTCCTCTCTCCCTCCTCACTCCTCCCCCTCCTCCTTCCTCCTCCTCCCTCTCCCGCCTCCTCCCTCCTCCTCCTCCCTCCTCCTCCTCTACCTCCTCCTCCTCCCTCCTCCTCCCTCTACCTCCTCCCCCTCCTCCCTTCACATTCCTCCTCCTCCCTCTTCCTCCTCCTCCCTCCTCCTCCTCTCTCCGCCTCCCTCCTCCTCCTCTCTCTACCTCCTCCCTCCTCCTCCCTTCACATTCCTCCTCCTCCCTCCTCCTCCTCCCCTCCTCCTCTTCCCTCCTCCTCCCCCTCCTTCTCCTCCTTCTCCCTCCTCCTTCTCCCTCTTCCTCCTCCCTCTTCCTTCCTCCCCTCCTCCTCTTCCCTCCTCCTCCCTCCTCATCCCTCCTCCCTCCTCCTCCTCCCTCCTCCTCCTTCCTCCTCTCTCCTCCTCACTCCTCCCCCTCCTCCTTCCTCCTCCTCCCTCTCCGCCTCCTCCCTCCTCCTCCTCCCTCCTCCTCCCTCTACCTCCTCCTCCTCCCTCCTCCTCCCTCTACCTCCTCCCCCCTCCTCCCTTCACATTCCTCCTCCTCCGTCTTCCTCCTCCTCCCTCCTCCTCCTCTCTCCGCCTCCCTCCTCCTCCTCTCTCTACCTCCTCCCTCCTCCTCCCTTCACATTCCTCCTCCTCCCTCCTCCTCCTCCCCTCCTCCTCTTCCCTCCTCCTCCCCCTCCTTCTCCTCCTTCTCCCTCCTCCTTCTCCCTCTTCCTCCTCCCTCTTCCTTCTCCCTCCGCCTCCTCCCTCCTCCTACTCTCTCCTCCTCCTCCCTCCTCCTCCCTCTCCCTCCTCCTCCCTCTCCTCCTCCTGCTCCCTTCTCCTCCTGCGTTCTCCTCCTCCCTCCTTCTCCCTCCTCCTCCCTCTTCCTCCTCCCTCCTCCTCGCCTCCTCCTCCACCCTACTCCTCCCTCCTCCTCCTAATCCCTCCTCCTCCCTCCTATTCCTCCCTACTCCTCCTGTCTCCTCCCTCCTCCTCCCTCCTCTTCCCTCCTCCACCTCCCTCTTCCTCCTCCCTCCTACATTTACCCAAGACAGACAGACAGTCAGACAGATAGTCGGGAACGGGATCTTATATGACTACTTATATAATTTAAATGAGATGCTCTCCACCATGGGCTGGGCCGGGTCAGACAGACAGACAGATAGACAGACAGACAGACAGACAGACAGACAGACAGACAGACAGACAGACAGACAGACAGACAGACAGACAGTCGGGAACGGGAACTTATATGACTACTTATATGAATTAAATGAGATGCTCCCCACCAGGAGTTGGGCGATGCCGGGCCGGGTCAGACAGACAGACAGATAGATAGTCGGAACGGGAACTTATATGACTACTTATATGAATTAAATGAGATGCTCCCCATCAGGGTCTGGGCGAAGACGGGCCGGGTCAGACAGACAGACAGACAGACAGACAGATAGACAGACAGACAGACAGACAGACAGACAGACAGACAGACAGATAGTCGGTAACGGGAACGAGAACTTATATGACTACTTATATGAATTAAATGAGATGCTCCCCACCAGAGTCTGGGCGAAGCCGGGCCGGGTCAGCTAGTATATATATATATATATATTGTTTCTTGACGAATTGGTATGACTGCTGATCGATCGGAAAGCAATTGCAGGTTGCTGGACGTGGGCTTGCCGGGATGTCATAGGCAGCTAAAGAAGAAATGCTAGGGTGGACTGCGGCGTCCTGTATAGAATGTGCTTTTTGACTTTTGTTTGGCCTGTAAAACAGGCCGGAAAAATTGTATATTCATTCCAATAAACTTCAGATACTCTGCCATTAAACAGTATGAAACACTGACTATTTCAATAATGAATAGAAAATACGTTAGAACAATTTCATATTTTTAAAATAAACCCATTACTTTTTCCTTAAACTATAAAGATGCCTTAAAATTATTATCTGCTTATTTATTTTGTTTGTAATTGTAAATAAATTGTATAAAAAGTTTATAATAAATCAAGAAAATTACTATAATTATTTAAATTACATAATACAGTCATTTTACTTCAAGTATTGTTCCTTGAAATAACTTATGTAGTTACGTCCCTTATCACTATTTTTATTACATTTTTTTTAAAAAATATGGTTTTATTTCGTACAACACTGTGTTTTTACCACACACACACACACAAATAGTTACATATCCTTTGAAGTACGCCGCAGTCAACCCAGCATTTATAGGTGTTACGTTCAGTAGTTTCAGGTTGCCCTGAGAAAGTCACCAGGAGCTGATGGTATCTCCAATGAAATGATCAGAAACCTAGGAACAGAGGCAAAAGGAAAGCTGTTACAGATCTTGAATAACACCTGGAACTTAGGCAGTGTTCCACAAGCCTGGAGAAAAGCAATCATGATACCCCTCCTAAAATATGGGAAAAATAGTTCCATTGCCTCTAACTACAGACCAATTAGCCTCACCAGCTGTCTCTGCAAAACACTAGAACGCATCATCAATCATAGACTACAGTGGTACATGGAAAGTGAAAACATCATTGTGCCACAAAAGGCTGGCTTTAGGCAGTGCTACCCTATGGAAGATCAGACAATCTATCTCTCTCAGGAAGTTGAGGATGCATTCCAAGAGAAGAAGCTGGTACTTGCGGAATGGATAGATCTGAAGAAAACCTTTGACAAAGTCTGGAAAGAAGATCTGATGAAGAAACTGAGAAACTGTAAAGTCAATGGAAGATTATACAAATGGGTGAAAGCATACTTGCACAACAGAAAAGCCCGAGTACAGATAGACGGTCTCAAGAGCAAGAAAGTACTATTGCGTCACGTTGTTCCGCAAGGTGGAGTCTTGTCCCCCACACTTTTTCTAATCTTCATCAATGATCTCGTTGCTAATCTCAGCAATGTACGCTGTTGACCTGGTTTTGTGGAGCACAAATGAACATGCATCAGTGGCCACCACATTGCTACAGAGAGCTGTAGATACATTTGTTGCATGGGCGGATAGATGGTGTGTCAGCATAAACACTGACAAGTGCAGCACCACTTTATTTACCCTCTCCCCGAAACAAAAGGCAGAGATCATCCAGATAAACAGAACGCCCCTAAGAGAATATAAAGAACCAACATATCTTGGTGTAACATTTGATGACAGGCTGACATGGAGAAAACACAAAAAAATCTGTAGCAAAAGCCAGAAGGAAAATAGCCATCCTGAGAAAACTAAGTGGAACCACATGGGGAGCCAGTGGGAAAATACTTAGCAAAGTTTATCAACAGAGTATACGACCACACCTGGAATACGGGTCAACTGCGTGGTGTTCAGCATCAAAAACTACATTGCAGGAGCTGGACAAGGTGCAAAATCAAGCTCTTAGAGTCATCACAGGAGGGATGAGATTAACCCCTATAGTGGAAATGTAGAAGATGGGGAGGACACAAGCACTGAGTGAGCGCAGAGATACAAATACACTAATACAAGCAGACAAGTTCCTAAGCTTGCCAGGCCACCCCATGAAGAACCAATTTGAAAACTTAGAAATGGGGCGGTTGAAAAGAAGTAGTTTTATCCACCAGGCCAAACGACTCTGCAGAGAAACCACCAATCTTCCCACAGTTGGTATCCCACTGACAACTATTCCAAAGCGAACTCCATGGAAAGATGAACACAGACTCTCGCTACAAATCCAGACAAAAGTGAGAGGAATATTTGACAAGGAAGAACAGAACAGTGTACAGCGCAGAACAGCCACTCTCAGCTTCCTTGATGACGAATACCCACTGGACCTCTGGATCCGAGTCTACACAGATGGGTCAGCGCAAAATGCTGTTCGAAATGGAGGAGCGGGAGTGTATATAGAATACCCAAATAATACTAGGGACACGGCCAGAGTTCCAACAGGAAAGTACTGCCATAACTATTATGCTGAAATTGAGGCAATCAATATAGCAATAGAGAAATTACAAAATACCCGCCATGGTAGACAACCTGTGGTGATATTGACAGATGCAAAATCAGTAATAGAGGCACTCCTGTCTGGGAAATTGCCAGTTCTAAGGATACTACTTTCTGAACTTAGCAGTCAGCATAAAGTCACCATTCAGTGGATACCATCCCACTGTGGAGTCCTGTCACATAATAGACCACGTGATTTAACCAGTGATGAG
The DNA here is from genome assembly GCA_014155875.1 of Cepaea nemoralis. Classification (NCBI taxonomy): domain Eukaryota; kingdom Metazoa; phylum Mollusca; class Gastropoda; order Stylommatophora; family Helicidae; genus Cepaea; species Cepaea nemoralis. Next base: position 32,783 of record JACEFZ010017449.1, on the reverse strand, counting down.
AATAAAAGGCGTTCTGAATTAGCGGCATGCTCGAGGCCAAAGGTTGTTTCAACAAATCCAGAAAATGTAACTGCACGTGTTTACATCTGGTCGACGGATTGGGAACACTCGGTGGTGAGTGAGACGGGTCCCTGCATCGCTTTGACAGTTTGTCAACATTTGAATACAGATGGAACCCGTCGGATCCTGGTTGCAATCGGATGTCAGCCATCACAGGTCGGGCAAAGTTAACAGCTGCAGATGTGTAGGGGAAGTGAGTGGGATGACTCGATACACCACTTTGATAGTTTATAAACAGGTCGGATTGAAAGCGGAAGTACTCAGCTCGGAAGAAAACAGTCCGTCTGTCATCTCGAGTTTCCGGACATCAAGAAGATTGGCGGTTTGTTGTGGAAAACTGTTGTTGGGATCACACAGGAACTCGCTAGCTTGTTGTGGGAGTCAAAACAAGTGATGACAACTCTGACAGTGACTAAGCCAGGGAGGATAGATTCTTGACAATGGATGATATACCCAAATAACACCTGTGTGGACATAATGAATACCGTCACGTGACCAATTTTAGGTTTTGCCATAAACCATGATTGGGAGAAACAGTGTTGACCAAAACCGTGGATTATGATGGACGTGTTTGTGGGAGACTCTACAGTGTTAGATTAATTTAATATTAACTAGCATGTGTCGTTATGGCAAAGTGTAGCAGCCATCCCGGAATGAGGCGGTTTTGCATAAGGTAGTCAATATAGTCTATTTAGGCCTAATTAATATAGGCAGTAGTCTTGTTAAAACTAGAGTGTGATGATTAGCACTGTTAGTGGAAAACTAGCTAGAGTAGGGAAGTGATACTTAGCTCTACTAGTTGAGAGTTGAGTAATGGGCAATAATTGGGATCTTCCAGTGGGTGCTCCCTGGTGGGGAGGGGGGGGGGGGGGGTTCCGCACGCTGTTGGTTGTGTTGTTTTTTCTTCTTGTCTTGGCCTGATGAAAACCTCTGTGTTCAGTTCATCTGTCCCTGACAGAGTTAGGTCCACTGTATTTTCTGAGCGAGGCCGATGGCCACGATCATCTAATAGAGATCAGTGATGGGGAGGCTATCACCAGTTATATGATCTATTTTACAGGTTCCCTCTGGTTGGAAGGAAGAACACGGAACCAAGGAAAAATCCGATCCCGGATAAAGTTTGGCGCAGGAAGATTGGCCAGCAACTTTATCAATGAGCCTATGCTGGTGGAAAGATGATCAACATTGCTCAGGGGAGCTGAATGATAGAAGTATCCTACAGAATAAGTACCGAATGAGTTGTAGGTCATCCCAGTCTTTAACACACCAATAGTGATTGAGGTTCACATTGGAGGAAAGATAACATTTAAGTGTAGTTGTTCCACATATCTAGAAACATTATAACGTTAAGACAATAACGAGAAAATAAGGAAATCCATAGAACATTTCGCAAGAAGGACAAACGCCATGTTCATGGGACAGTGTTCTATTGTTTTTTTGTACTGTGCAGGAATTATGAGATCTCAGTTTTCTACAAACTATTAGGAACAGTTTTTGTTAGGAACAAACATTAATAGTGTTCCCGGACTGTAGTTTCGAATGGGACTCAGATTTCATGGTTATCAAGGTTCATGGAGGATAACAAGTCTGGCGGAAAAGAAGCGGCAATTGGTGAGGTCTATTGTACTGACTCGTGTGATGTCGTGTAATCCTTGCCATGATGAGTGGACTCTGATCCTGAACTTTGAAGGCTGACATATGCATTTACATCAGAATACACGACACACATTTTCTTCACAGACACGTCTCATATACGTTACACTTTTCTTTTAATAAATTAATCTTTATTAATTTTTAGAAGCAAGAGTTGTTGAGTATGTTGCATTGGGGAAGTATGAGAGGGGGCATAGTACGACAGTGAGAGAGTGATAGGAAAAGGTGTCCATGGGCTGATGGAGTGTGTTGGACGGAAGCTGGTGGATTCTCCAGGATATTGATAAAGGGAAACAAATATTATAATGTGGGTGTTGACTCTCCTCACTCCAGGGACGACACTTTAAAGGAGGACACGACAAGTCCCCGGAAACGACAGAGCTGATCGATTGGCTAAGGAAGGAGCAAAAGAAGAACAGCTTGATGTGCCCATTACATTCCACCAAAAGAAAAGGATGATCAAATCATTCAGAAGGCCACCAAACTCTACTTCAAGACGACTACCACGTTATGGACAGACAAGAACAGGTCATTATTCTGCGCCTCAGAACAGGACATAATAGATTACGCAACCACATGTATACAAAATTCAAGATTGGTGACTCAGCCATGTGCATATGTGGTTTGGCGTCGCAGACAGCAGAGCACATACTCCAGGACTGCCGAAACTACAACATATCCAGGCGAACCTTCTGGCCTAGTGAGACAACAGTGGAAGATAAACTCTATGGACCGCTTAGTGAACTAAAAAAGACCGTTAGATTCATACAAGAGACAACATTGCAGTTATAGTATAGACACACACACGCGCGCGCACACACACAAACACACACGCACACGAATCTTCCTACTAACTCTATGCCTTCAATGCCAAACCTAGACAATGACAGAAAAAAAGAGAAAATAAAACTTATAGCAACGGAAATGAGATTCCTGAGAAGAATACTCAATATATCAGGGAGAGAAAATCAGAAATGAAGAAATTAGGATAAAAGTGGGGTTATAGCAGCACTAGAGTTAATTAGAAAACAGCAAGTTAAAGGTTCGGCCTTATAACCAGGCTACCAACTAACAGTATACCACAAAAGGCAATAATGTACAGACCAAATGGAAGCAGAAGCAGAGGCCGACCCTGTAAACGATAGCCAGAGGGAATAACAAGAGTCCACGGGAATCTCGATATATGAGGCCCACAAACGGGCCCTCTCCCGCTGTGTATGCTTCACCTCGACACCGCAAAGTACAAGAGAAACAAGATGAGATTATTTAGATATACGGACCGACAGACAGACAGATAAACTGGAAATATCAAGAACCATCAGCATCCCATACAGTCTGAAGGTCTTTTCTTTTTTAAGCCACGTCTGCCAATAGTCGTAGTCGTAAATATTTGTCGGTGTCTTTGCCTTGCCAAACACAAGCCACCTTGTGCTGCTAACGATGTAACAGTGCAGGGTACGGTACACACAAGTTTGGGAGTCGCTATAGCGCTGTGACTAGCACATCCAGGTAGTGATGTGATCGAACCCCCAATTGAGACGGGTTGTTAAAACTTGACATGGACTACAATGTGAACCAGGAAATGTCATGGGAAGCAAAGACAACCATCGTGAGAGTGACTACAAAGCCCACCACTTGCTAATTAGTCTATAACATGGAGATAGCACCGTATACCCAACACATGCACACACGCGCGCGCGCACACACATACACACTCCCAATTGGGAGAGTAAAAACCTTACCATAGTGCGAGGAAATGTAACCTAAAGACTAAATTTCATGGCAGGACAGACCAGGCTCTAAGCCTTGGTCGATAACTAGTCTAGGGTGGAAGTTCCAATAGACGCAGTTCTTTGCTGATCCGGCAGCTTCTGCAGCTTGCCTTGCACCAGACGTATTGTTGTTTCCTTTCCTCTGGAGTACACTCGGCAGGCCGAGAGAGGGATCATGCTGCACGGGCAACACACGGTCTCTAAACTCAGCCCAGGCTTTGTGCTGTGGAGAGTTATAGCCCCATTTTACAAATTATCGTCTATCAAGATGACAAGGTGTCAGTCATATATCTATTCTTCGTGACTGTCGGTGGATCTACTGCCCAGGTCATGTAGTGGTCAATAAGTGAGTGGTATTATGGCATTAAAAGCATGAATTAAGGGAGAACTGAGGATGGACCAGGAACTCATAATGCGTGTCTCATATGTAAGATTGTAGCATGCTGACACAGAGGTTGATGAATGAGTCCGGCCACAACTGTTGTTATTTGGCATGACCACACTTGGGGACAACATAAACGCAGCTACAATTATTGTGCTACGCCAGGAATTAGCAGTTGATCTGCCGACGGTTTATGAGAACATTGCGACTTATTGAGGATCTGCCGTGGGTTTGTGAGAAAATAGTGACCTACTCCGGTATCTACCAAGGGTTTGAGAAAACTTATCAACCAGTCAGTCATCTACGTTGATTTTTATAAATAAATAAAAGTAGTGTTGCACAAACACATTTTCATCCCTAAAGTTGTGATGATGATTAAGATGACATTGATGATAAATGATGATGATGACGGTGGTGATGATAAACGATTATGATGCTATTGATGATAATGCTGATAATGATGTCGTGAGAAAAAAATATTGCTGCACTTCTCCACAACAAATACCAATGTGTCAGAACCAGTGCGCTTTGGTATGAACAGGTCAACACCATCTTGCTCTTAATAATGGCGTTCGAAATAATGGCGGCCGGCTTTGTCGCAGAACTGACTGGTTTTGTAACAGAGCAGGACTAACGAGGTCTGTAGGGGTTTGTATAAATAAGTGTGACAGTACACACAAAGGCTATGATCGTGAACGTATAGCATCAGACAAGTCAGTCTTCGCGTTGTTAGAAAAGGGTTTTATTGATGAATCATTCTAGCTCAGCACATATGATGGAGACTCCTTTCTCGGTGTTGACATCTGTTCTCGCTGGTCCCAAGTGACGTGTGTGTTTTCCTAGATACCCTTCTTTATTCGTGCACACACGTTCACTATGGTTTTCCCCCTAGTCAAGGAATGCGCAGCATTCCTTAACTCTTTACTCCTAACCTAGAATCCCTCACTGTTACAATACCTCCCCTTCTTCAAAGAGAATTTTTCCTTGAAAAAATCTCAACCCCAACCTTTAATTAGTTAACTTTACCTCTCTATACTACAATAACAACAATTCTATATATTTCCTAAGTCAATTCTCCTATCTCCTCATAGCCAATTGCTACCCAGAGATCATAATATCGAAACTCTCTACAAAACTCGTCATAAAGTTCTCTAGAAAACTTTCTACAAAACTCTCCATAAAATTCCCCACAATACAAAAGTCTCCATAAGCGAACCGCTTTTAACTTTAAAACGTCCATCTAAATTATGATTGACAAAACTGAAGATATTCTCCTTATCCTTTATTTTCCCCCTTATTCACATTCTCACTCTCTCAGTATTCTAGGATAGACAGGAAAAAATAGCTAGATTAGATTTGTGTAGGTGCGCACCTGAAATCAATAAAAGTAAGGAAAAAGTAAGAAAGTAAGAAGTAATCACCTTTCTCTTCCCATACATTCTCAAAACTTTATCAAAAAATAAAGTTTCAAAATTTATCTTCAGTTTCCGTCAATAATAATTGTTATTATCAAAAAAATATGTTAATCCAAAACTGCCAGCCTTTGTATTATTCAGACCATTCCTTCAACAACAAAAACTTCCTAACTGTTAAGTACAGTCTTCTTCTTCCAATATGCCAATTTTCAACGTGGCATTCCCCCCATATTCTCCCATTAAACGCTGTTCAACCCAGCTCCTATTACAAACCTTGTATATACATTGCATACCCCACATGTAATAACAACATACCCCTTCATTACTACATATATAGTCACTTCACTAACTACTACTTTAATTCATCTTCTAACTGAACTTCAAAGTAATAATCATTTTAAACACCCTCAAGGTAACTCAATCAACCCAAAACATCGTAAAAATAACCATCTAAGTTAACTTATTTTTCACATTTCATAAAACACAATTGAAGTCCCAACAATTGAACAAAGCATTTCAATCCCCTCATCATATTTATCCCCACACATTAATCAATGTACACATACAAATTTCAATACCATATTCTGAGTACCCAATAATAATTTTCCGCTTTAGAAAAACTCCATTTGTAAACACAAAAATATCGTGTCCAACTTCTTCTTCTAATATCTGCCATCTGCAGAACCTTGTATCACTCTATTCATCTATCACTTCTCCATTTCTTTAATAACCTCAAATTTTTTTCTATAATTGCAATATCTACATCAATGTCGCTATCCTCTCGAGGAGAGCTATCTTCTTTCATATCAGCTTCTTCATCAGTTTCTGACTTTTCATCCATCTCTTGTTCCCCATCTGTATATCCATTACTAGCAACCGCTAATCTCTTCCTTTCTACATCCAATCTAATTTTTCTGTCTTGCCGTCTCAACAGATTTTCAAAAAGTGGCATCTCTTCCTCACTCGAAGAATTCTCTCTAAGTTTCCTTTGCCTCTTAATTTCTTTTTCTTTCTGTCTATCCAACTTTCTTTTTACTGCTTGTCTTGTATTCATAAATGGAGGTTCAATATTTTCCCTAACTGACTCTTCACTCATATAATCGTCATACACATTATTTTCCTCTGTCATGACTGTTTTTGGTACCGTTTCTTCTTCGTTTAGTTGCTGTATTTTCAAAACAGGTCCTATATAGGTCATACCATGCTATTTCATCTTCTGAGTAATCACTAACTATAGTTGTTCTCCCAGCTTGTTTACTATATGCTGTAGAGGAGGAAGCAACATCCTTATAGTTGGAACTATCACCCCTGCCAATTTTCTTACTTCTAGTACCACCCCTCCGGTCGGGAATACATTTAACGTCCCACTCTGACAAGTCTGATGCCTCTGTCGTGTCATCTCCTACATTTACTAATAGACTTGTCGCAGCAGTCCTAGTCCCAGCACTTTTTCTAATTTTCATCCTGGGGTTTCTTGGTTTTAACGGCGGCTTACGTTCTGCCGGAACATCCTCTTTAATTTTGACTGGCGCAACCTTATCAAATTTCACTTGAGGTGGTGCTGCAACTTCTAGCGTCTTAATAGTCTGCGTTCCCCTTACTTGGGTATTTTTCTCTACAATATCTACCTGAGTCTGCGTACTATTTTCTATCGTATTACCTGCCTGCGTCTGTGTCTCTCTTTCCTGTCTACCCCTAAAAATTGAAAATACCTGTCGATCATCAGCTAAGGTTCTATTAGTCTGATGCTGATTTTCTCCTTTGTTTGACTTTGCGAGTGCATATCTCAATCTTCTGATTTCAAACCATTGATTTCGTAATGTTTTCTGCTCCTCACTATTAGATGGCCAGTTCCATTTTTTCTTATAAAAATTCTGTCTCTGCCAACTATTTACCTCTGGCTTGCCATGTTGTCTCTCTTCATACCTTCGTGTTCTCGTTACGTCGTTTACATTCCATCTGTGACAGTTTCTGTCGTTGTTATAAAGCGGTTGTTTTCTAAAGCAGGTTGAGCTTTGACGTGGCCTTGGCGTAATGGTATCATACTGGCCATTCGATTGGAAACCTCGACTACGTTGTCTTCTATAATTTCTTACCAGTGTCATAATTTCTGCGCTAGTTTGATTAACTCCACGTCTTCTTTGCATTTCTCGAAAATTCCCATTTGTTCTACTATTCACACTTCTATTCTGTGTATTAAACTGAGCACATCTGTTACTACAAAATCCAAAAGCGTGTCCCCTCTGACCACAACTCCAACAAACCATATTTGTGTTATTTGTATTACCTACCGTTTCTCTTACAGACTTTCTCATTTTATCTAGTGAATGTATCTGTGCTGTATTTCTTCTGAATGGATGGATCAATTCATCCATTTTTACGTTCCCTCTTCTTCTATGTCTATACTGTCCTACTTCCATAGGTTCTTCAATTCTATCTTCCGAACTACTACCTAACTCTCGTCCTACCCTTAGCCTAAACCTCCTCCTCAAGCTTTCCTCTTGTATAGCGATATCTACCGCTTGTGACAATCTTGCAGGATTCTCTCTTAATAATTTAAATTTCAATCCATCTGACCTAATCCCATCAACAAAAATCCCTACCTAACATCCGTTCCACTTCTTCTGCTCGTACATTCTGTCCTAAGAATGACTCTTCAGCTAAGTTGATTAACCTGTCACTGTATAGCTGAACACTTTCTGTGCTGTTTTGTCTAGTCTGTCGCAATACTGAGAATGCGTGTTGTGGATCAGTAATTTCAGCATATTTTCTTGCGAGATCATCTTTGAATTCTTCCCAGGTTTCACCTCCTGCTGCTTCTAACTTTCTTCTAATATGGTCAGAAACTGGACTTGTACTTGTTCTGTATGCCAAGTTCTTTTTCTCTCCGTCTGTAGCATTTACTAAATATGCATGTTTTTCAATGGAAATAATCCATTTCTTAAACTGATTTGCTTGACCACTAAATCTTTCAACATCATTGCTTATATTCTGTTGTCTTAACACCGCATCCAACCTTGATATTGCCCCGCCAACTCCAGTGAGTACCTGTGAAAAATCTTGAGATTCCATCCTAAAATTTATAATTATCAAGCAATATACAAATATTTCAACAATATTGATTTCAAACCCAGCAACAATACACAATCTGTTAATTACTCTAATATTATCTAATTAACTTAACTAAATCCTCCAATCGAAGATCCTGACGAAGAAATATTCCTGTTTCAACCCTGAATTTTGATAAAAGAATTTAAATGACCTCCTGATTCAAAATTTCCTACACCACATAAAAAAAGGACTCTAATTCAAGCTCGTTAAAATGATCAGAACAACGAAGAGCCTCTGGATTTCTTTCCTTAATAATTTAATCGAAGTCGAAGTCAGATTATTTCCAATTATTTCCTGACGTTGATTACGCTCGATATCAGGCTCGCAACAAGACTTTGATTACCTGCTCGATTACTGTAGATTCCCTTCAGATAAGTTCACCTTCATGCAAGAAGCGACAATTGCTCACGACTTCAGCAAAAAAAACTTACTTTCCAGCAGCAATCTGTGACTTTCATATATATCAAACGTAATCCAGTCAACAACAACCGGACTTAAAGCTGACGCTATCCAGTCTCTTATTTTCATGTGGAACTCTCGCCATGGTCAGTTTAAATAGTTGAAAGTATAAAGTATTGCAGACCTTGATTTCATAATTCTGGAATTCGTACCATAACCTTGAGTTAACCTTCAACAGTCCCACGGGTTAAAACTCATTTTTTTTCTTACTGATTTTTGATGCAGAACGGCATTACTTATAGCCTTTTGCGTTGTTCAATTCTCCAACTAATTTCATAATTATGCAATAACATCAGTCTTTCAAAAAAATAAGTATCACTCAAACCTTTTCTTTAGCGCTGACCTTGAAATTGGATCTCCTTCTTAATCAGGAATCTAGTGAAAACTCAGAACAGCTACCAACCTTCGGCTTTTATCTGTTGTTTTTCAAATTTATTACTTCTCCAGACATGCCCGACATAACTATGGCGGTATTCTTTCTCCGCGACCTCCCATGTTTCGTAAGGTCAAAGGCACCAAATCAGCCTTGTGTGACAGTACACACAAAGGCTATGATCGTGAACGTATAGCACCAGACAAGTCAGTCTTCGCGTTGTTAGAAAAGGATTTTATTGATGAATCATTCTAGCTCAGCACATATGATGGAGACTCCTTTCTCGGTGTTGACATCTGTTCTCGCTGGCCCCAAGTGACGTGTGTGTTTTCCTAGATACCCTTCTTTATTCGTGCACACACGTTCACTATGGTTTTCCCCCTAGTCAAGGAATGCGCAGCATTCCTTAACTCTTTACTCCTAACCTAGAATCCCTCACTGTTACATAAGCTTTATTTCCACTTGATGACAACTTCTATAAACATGGCGTCCTTTCAACTCTAGGCCGAGATGTTGACTGCTCCTTAACAACCCACTACGTCACGACTTGAGCATCTCTCCTCCCATTCTCTCCCGATGCTCAATCGTGCCACAGCCTTTTCCCACCTAATACTAATACATACCCTACTTCTGTTACACCTCCCTATGTTTACTAAAGAATTTTTCCTGTAAAGGAAAAAGTCTTTACTCCTAATCCCCTTACTCTATTCCCTCTCTTTTCCTTACCTCCCACACTCTTCTAATCTTCCCCAAACCAACTTTATTTTAAGTGAAAGAATCTACTCACCACTATGAACCATGAACTTCTTGGCCATTCAAAATTTAACACAACATATATTAATAACATTTAAATCTCAACTTTATACAATACATCATAACACATCTTCTTAAATACTTCTTTTCCACTTCATAAGCAATCCGCTTACAATTCCAAACGCTAACACCAACTCCTTATTTTTATCACCAACACTACTAATTCCCCACTTTCAACTAACCTGAAATCTCTTTCACACGATAGGAAGACAAAGAATCGGTGGCCACCGGAAATTCAAAGAAGAAGTAGAACTCTTTCAAAAACAAACCACACTTACCTAAATCACACACCTTTACCCCCCTATGTCATTTGAGACTTTATGTAATAAAGTCTAAAACAATTATATCTCCTACAGTACCACTTATTATGGTAACATTTTACGCTGCTATCTACAGCATCAAATACCAAGCATCAAAAAAATATTATTCTCTCCCAAGTGTCTATATATTACAGACACTACCAATTTTATAGCTCTGAACCTTATCTCAACCTCGCATTGTAATGTCAACCACAAAACACATCCCGAGGACACAATTAAAAACCTGTTCCAATCATATAACTCAGTCCAAAATTCTCTTTTAATCTTGCCGAAACTTTCAGCGACCCCTTACTGTCATGTCTGTGACTGCTTGCAATCAACTTCATCTCAGTCCATATATTACGGACCCTCAAAACCTCTTATCATTTTGTCTCCCCAGTGACAATGTTCATTTCTCATTAACACACCTTTACTATTTTACTGTTATCCACAGTGTCTAATCACTCTTCAGAGTCAAACATGGATTCAATTCATGTTTTGTTCCCCCAAGGGCGGCTTCGGGGGGAGAGTGGGGAGGGGGGGGGGGGTTTACAAGCCTTACCCTAGTGCGAGGAATCAACCTAAAGCCTTTGTCCACAACTCGTCTAGGATGGAAGATCCGACAGGTGGACAATTAGAGTATTGCCTGCTGATCCGGCAGCTTCTGCAGCTTGTCTTCTTCCAGCGTATTGGTGTTCCCTTTTTCTCTGGAGTAAACTAACAGCCCAAGCGAGGATCATGCTTTCATAGGCAGTACATGGTCTCTAATTCAGCCCGGCTTTGTGTTATGGAGAGGTATAATCCATTTTACAAACTATCGTCTGTCATGGCGGCCAGGTGCCAGTTAGTCAATCAGTCAAATATAATTTGTTGACAACAGTATTATAAATGTAAGATTGAGCGTTAGTTTAAAACTAGAAACTTAGCATTCAGCTTCTTTGTGTCACAAAAATGTTGCATGTTCTTGGCAGAACGGTGTGGTCAATCACCACCCCAGGTTAATTTACTAGGCAACTTTACGTTTCAGCAGTTTGCCATTGATTTCTGACGGAAGTCAACGTTGACGTTCAACTGACCAGCGTAGGGAAAGAGTCTCTAACCTGCCTTCAGCGCACCGGAAGTTTAATAGCAAGCATATGTTTCCATTCGCTCGCGTTTTCACTCGAGCGTAGACCATATTGGACTGATTTTTGCGTGTGGGCTAGTTTCCCCTTTTCCCAGTGTCCATCGCCATCAGGCCAATCCACTCCGACTTCTAAGGTACTTGTAATTTACGTACCTAAGTCAAAAACGAAAGCCAAAAATTTTATTCCAACTGACTGGTTTAGGAGTTAATTCGCTACCTCACGATCAGTACACCTAAATTTTTTAAGAGCAAGCACTCTTTTTCCATTCGGTCATACTGACTGACCTCCAGCACGCACACTAACCCCCACCCCCTGCCTCCCTCTCCACCTGGGGTCACGCCGACCCCCTAGACTTAAATAAAACATGCAAAGCAATTAAAATATTCCTTACATACGTCACACACTCAAACACTTTCATTACGCAGAGAAAGACGAGTACGGGCATTCACTATACTTTCCGTGTGTGACATGAGCAAATCTACAAATAAACTGTTCAAATATCGTGTTTCCTGGCCAAACCACATCATCGAAGACCTGAAGGCGCGCAGAATTACGCCAAACAGTGCACATCTGAGGCCGGTACGTGCAGATAACAAATCCCTTTACACTCGACGCGTCGCGTATATATAATATATATATATATATGATACTCGGTCCATATATTTTAGACTAGTGATTCTCAATCGGTGGGGAATCCCCCCCCCCCCCCCCGGGGGGAAATTTTAAGGGGTTTTCGGGGGGGGGGGAATAACGTAAGTAGACCCGCAAATCACGTTTTATGTAAATGTCTAGACTTGTTCTAGTATGTGTTTTTTAACTTTAGCTTACATTTTTATGTATACTGTGTAAGGTGGTGGGGGGGGGGGGGGGAATTCATAGGGAGCAAATTAGAAAGGGGGGAATGACGTTCTGAACATATGGTAAAGAGGGGCATAGGCCAAAAAAAGGCTGAGAACCACTGTTATTACATTTAGCTTCCATTTTAAGTATACTGTATAAGGGTGGGGGGATTTATATGGAGGAAATTCCAAGGGGGGGGGGGGAGACCTTCTGAACATATGGTAAAGGGGGGCATGGGCCAAAAAAGGTTGAGAACCGCTGTTTTAGACCAATCGCCCGTAATGTGGTCAGTATGACGTCGGAAACCTTTACTGTCCAGGTCATTCTTGTACTCATTGTAGGTTGGTTAAATCTGGGACTCCGGGTCAGTTAAAAAACAAAGTCGCGCCCATGCGGATTCGAACCCATGAGACAGGGCCGGCAGGTGAGCGTCTAGCCACTACACTACCGCGGCTCCCTTGTTGGAATAGTAATAACGACAAATGACACTGAACAACTGAAATGACAAGATGGTTTCTGTATATACGGGGGTCTAATGATAATAATCCATAATGTTAGAAACGGGTTAAAGATAATAATCCACAATGTTAAACATGAGTTAAAGATAATAATCCACAATATTAAAAATGGGTTAAAGGTAATAATCCACAATGTTAAAATTGGGTTTAAAATAATCTACAATGTTTAAAATAGGCTAAAGGCGAGTGAATCGACTTTATTTCACTTTATTTTAATATCAAAGCAATTTTTCGCGTTAAAATAGTTCCTTACATAATAAATAAATACACATGTGTTATTAGGATCTCATAGAAGTAGAAGATAGAAGTAAAGGTTGTCTTATAAATTTTTGATAATGATAAACATGTGTGTTTATTTATGAAATGTCTTAGTGACCTCAATGAATCCTCAATTAATGAAATTTAATGTTCCTTACATCTTACACTTAACTTTTGCAGTAATTGCATTGTAATGTCATTATAGGAGAGAGTCTTAGTACTGTTTATGAACTAGAAACTTAGCATTCAACCTATGTGTCACATAATTCAATAAAATATTAAAGAAAAATTTCCCCGTTGAAATAGTAGTTCCTTACATACAACAATTTACAACACATACTAAAACAGTGTTCCTTAAGTAGAAAATTCACGCGTGGTTTTCCGCCATACACTCCGTTCAAACAAACTACGAATTCTGAGTTTCCCCGGGCCCAAACCACAACACTGAAGGCGCGCAGAAATGACAACAAAAATTACAAATCTGAGGTCGGGTAACCAGGTCAAATTCTCTCACAGGAGCAAGGACAGTTGTCCCGGCTATACCTCACATCTGTCGTTTCAAGCGGTGGCATGTTTGAAACGTTCCCTTGAAACTTTTTGTTCCACACTTTGGGTTAATGGGCATGTTTTGAACTGCCAGCCAGCCAGTTTCAAAGGACGTATCCTTTAATTCCTCACAAATCTATTTTTCAAGTTTCTTTATTTATGAAAATGAATTTATTTCTTATAATTTTAATATTCCGTATTTAATGTCTTTTAAATGACGCTTAAAATGATGAATTCGTTAAAAAAGTTTTAATTTTCCAGTCCAGTGCTCAATACTTTGTACTCTCTTCAATTGTGTCCACACTGTCATATTGCTGTTTGCTGTTGATGATCTCCGATTCCGAAGAAAAAAAAAAAAAAACTTTCCACCTCGTTCAATCCGCGTCCATGGCGTCGGTTATAGTTGTGGTGGTTCATGGTGCGGATAAGTTTGATACGTTTCTCTGCGCCAGTTTTTTTTGTTGGCTTATCAATGTTGAAGGCTTTATGCTCGTGACGTCGGCTTGGGGGAGTTTGCTGGCCGGCAAGTTTGTCTGTCGGTCCGTCTCCTCCGTGACTTCGTTTCCTTGGGCGTTTTACTTTGTCTGGTTTTGGTCCTTATAAGGACTTTTATTTGGTCAATTTGCCTCCTTTTCTGTGTATTTTTTTTTAGAAGCTTGTCGATATTTTCACATTCGTTTTTGCGCTCTTGTTCTCTGTTGAGTTTGAGTTTCTGTTGCCTTTCGATTTCTTCCTCTCTTGTAAACCATGGACGCATTCTCCGTTATCATAATAGCACCCATTTGGGTATTCGTCAGTTAGGTGTAGCTTTGGGTATTCTGGGGAGGTCTGCCAGTGCTTGAATTTCTTGGGATACTTTTCTGCCATGCGTCTTGTGTATTCCTGTCGCCTGAGTGGCTCTAGCCGCTCATTTTCTCTGCACATCGCGATAAGTTCTTCCAGTGTGGTTTCTGTGCTGGGCGGGATGTGCTCTATGTTGTCGTTCTTGTGCTCGTCTAGGTTTTCTTCCGAGGTCTTGTAGTGCATTGGCTTCCCCTTGATTTTTTTGGGCGTTGTGGTTGGGCTTCTGGCTATAGTTGGGTTCCGGCTTATTTCTTTTCTTGCTTTTTTTTCTGTGATCTTTTCCGTTGCTTCTGCTGGTTTACTTTGGGTTAGCTTCTTATCCTTTTGTAGCATTCTCTCTCCGCCTTGATGTCTCGTAAAATCTCTTCATTCTTCTTCGATGCTTCAACCATGGTCTCAACTTCTTGTGTGATGTGTTGCTGAACATCTTTTATTCGGCAAGCAACATTTCGTTGTCGTTGGTCGGTGCTTGGAGTAACTTGATTTGCTTCTTAAGTTCATCAATCTGGATGTGAAGTCGATCTCGTTCAGCTCTTGATACATATGTGGCTGTCTGGCCCCCCCCGCATGGCTTCCTTATATGGTGTTTTTCGTGTTAATTGCGATCTTTAGGACGTCCCTGTGACTTTGGAGTACGGACAGCCCGGTATCTTGCTCCATGCTTGCCCAGGGAGTTGGGGCACTTTCTCTTTATTATTGGGTGCTCTGAAGTCGGTGTCATGTTTGGCCAGCGGACCTCCCTGAGGCGTGGTGATCGGCGCAGTAACGGCATATTTCAGTCTTGCTGCAGAATATTGTTCAACTGTGACCGGCCCTCTGCATCTTGAGCTTTGGTTGATTCTTGGTATAAACCATTCAGGCTATTGAGTTATATTGTTGATTGACACCTGGTCTGGATCTCGTTGCCCTAAGTCGTCACCACCGCCAGCGTATTTAGTATCTTTGAATATGTCGGATCCGCTGCGCCTTCAAGATTCTGATGTGTTGGTTTTCCTCCTGTAGCTGTTTCATGATTTCGTCATCAGACAGCTCCACTTGAACACGTTTTAAACAACCCATCTGGCTGTCTTGGAGTCGATGTTACCGGCTCTGGTGTCTTTCTTTTTTCCCCTTCTTCTCAGCTGTTTTGGCTCTCGTCTGTGGTGGGCTGACATCTTTCTTTCTCGTGGTAGCTTCAGTTGATGTGACTGTAGTTACAGGTTTTTGGGTTGCAGGTATGATCTCAATGATGATGATCTGAATGCTGCTAGGTATATATATATATATATATATATATACTAATATAATATATATATATATAAATATATATATATATATATATATATATATAATATATATATATAATATATATATCTATATAAAACAAAGTATAATATTTAAATATATATGTATGTCCTTTATTTGTTCGCGAACGGCCCATCCGATTGAGATGAAATTTTCTACACGCCTTCCTTTCATTCCAAGCTGTCAATGTCAATTTTTTTTTTTCTTCTTCCTCCTCCTCCCCCCCCCTCCCAAAATCGTACGAAAATATATGATATGATGATGAAAAAACCCCCAAACCCAAAAACGCTAGGAAAGGGAAGAAAAGACTGACTACAAAAAAATCGGCACACGGCAATCATCACATAAAGTGCCTGCCGGTGGCGTAGGCGTTCATGGCTCCCCGTGATCTCAGTTTTTGGGTTTTTTGGGGATCAACTCTGCTGCTGATATTCCCCCTTTGCCACGGAATTCAATAACAATTCATCTTTTATGTGAAAGGGAAGTCTACAGTCTTGTAGAAGGGAAAACTAACGAGATGAAATTTAATGGCGAACTCTCCCCTCCTCTCTTCTCCCCCCCACCCCCCCTCCCGCCCCCCCCTCCCCAAACCCCCCTTTTTTTTTTCCCTTTTTTCCCTCTCCCTCCCCCCACCCCCCCCCCACTCCCCGCCCTTTCCCCCCCTTTTCCCCCCCCTCTTCCCCCCCTCCCCCTCCCCCTCCTCATCCCCCGCCTTCCGCCCCCCTTTTCCCCTTTCCCCCTCCTTCTCCCTCACTCCTCCCCCCTCCTTCTCCCCCTTTTCCCCCCCTCCTCCCTACCTCCTCCCCCCTCCCCAAAATCCTCCTCCCCCCCCACCCCCCTTTTTCCCCTCCTCCTCCTTTTTTTTCCCCCTTTCCCCCCCCCTTCCTCCCCCTCCCCCTTTCCCTTTTCCCCCTCCCCCCTAAAACCCCCCCCCTTCCCCCCCCCAAAAACCCCCCTCCCTCTCCCCCTTTTTCCCTCCTCCTTCCTTCTTCTCCCCCTTCCCCCCCTTCCTCTCCCCCCCCCCCCCCCCCCCTCCCCCCTTTCCCCTTTTCCCTTCTCCCTCCTCCCTCCTTTCCCCCTTCTCCCCCTCTCTCCCCCCCCTCCTCCCCTTTCCCCCCCCCCCCCTTCCCCCCTTTCCTCCTCCCTCTTCCCCCCTCCCCCCTCCTCCTCCCCCTCCCCCTCCTCTTTCCCTCCTTCCTCCCTTTCCCCCCCCTCCTCCTCCTCCTCCCTCTTCCTCCCTCTCCCCTCCATCCTCCTCCCTCTTCCTCCTCCTTCTTCCTCCTCCTTCCTTCTCCTACCTTCTCCTCCCTCTTCCTCCTCCTCCTACCTCCTCCCTCCTCCTCCTCTCTCCTCCTCCCTCCTCCCTTTTCCTCCCTCCTCCTCCTCCCTCTATCTCCTCCCTCCTCCTCTCCACTCTTCCTCCTACCCTCTTCCTCTTCCCCTCCCCTCCTCCCTATCCTCCTCCTCCCTTCACATTCCTCCTCCTCCCTCTTCCTCCTCCTCCCTCCTCCTCCTCATCCCTCCTTCTCCCTCCTCCTCTTTCTTCTCCTCCCTGCCTCCTCCTCCCTCCCCCTCCTCCTTCCTCCTCCTCCCTCTCCTCCTCCTCACTCCTCCTCCCTCTCCTCCTCCCTCCTCCTCCTCCTCTACCTCCTCCCTCCTCCTCCCTTCACATTCCTCCTCCTCCCTCTTCCTCCTCCTCCCTTCCTCCTCATCCCTCCTCCTCCCTTCTCCTCCTCCTCCTCCCTCTACCTCCTCCTCCCTTCACATTCCTCCTCCTCCCTCTTCCTCCTCCTCCCTCCTCCTCCTCATCCCTCCTTTCTCCCTCCTCCTCCTTCTTCCTCCCTCCTCCTCCTCTCTCCTCCTCCTCCTCCCTCCTCCTCCTCCCTCCTCCTCCTCCCTCCCTTCCTCCTCCTGCCTCCTCCCTCTCTTCCTCCGCCTCCTCTCCTCCTCTCCCCTCTCCTCCTTCCTCCTCCTCCCTTCACTTCCTCCTCCTCCCTCTCTCCTCCTCCTCCTCCCTTCCTCCCTCCTCCCTCCTCCTCCTCTTCTCCTCCCTCCTCCTCCCTCCTCCTCCTTCACATTCCTCCTCCTCCCTCTTCCTCCTCCTCCCTCCTCCTCCTCCCTCCTTCTCCTCCTCCCTCCTCCTCCTCCCTCTACCTCCTCCTCCCTTCACATTCCTCCTCATCCCTCTTCCTCCTCCTCCCTCCTCCTCCTCCCTCCTTCTCTCCTCCTCCGTCTTCCTCCTCTCCTCCTCCTCCCCCTCCTCCCTCCTCACTCCTCCCTCTCCTCTCCTCACTCCTCCTCCTCCCCTCTACCGTCCTCCCTCCTCCTCCCTTCACATCCTCCTCCTCCTCCTTCCGCCTCCTCCTCCTCCCTCCTCCTCTCATCCTCCTCCTCCTCCTCCTCCTCCTCCTCATCATTCCTCCTCCCTCCTCCTCCTCTTCCTCCTCCTCCTCACTCCTCCCCCTCCTCCTTCCTCTCCTCCCTCTCCGCCTCCTCCCTCCTCCTCCTCCCTCCTCCTCCCTCTACCTCCTCCTCCTCCCTCCTCCTCCCTCTACCTCCTCCCCCCTCCTCCCTTCACATTCCTCCTCCTCCCTCTTCCTCCTCCTCCCTCCTCCTCCTCTCTCCGCCTCCCTCCTCCTCCTCCCTCTACCTCCTCCCTCCTCCTCCCTTCACATTCCTCCTCCTCCCTCCTCCTCCCCTCCTCCTCATCCCTCCTCCTCCTCCCCCTCCTCTCCTCCTTCTCCCTCCTCCTTCTCCCTCTTCCTCCTCCCTCTTCCTTCTCGCTCCACCTCCTCCCTCCTCCTACTCTCTCCTCCTCCCTCCTCCTCCCTCTCCCTCCTCCTCCCTCTCCTCCTTCCTGCTCCCTTCTCCTCCTGCGTTCTCCTCCTCCCTCCTTCTCCCTCCTCCTCCCTCTTCCTCCTCCCTCCTCCTCGCCTCCTCCTCCACCCTACTCCTCCCTCCTCCTCCTAATCCCTCCTCCTCCCTCCTATTCCTCCCTACTCCTCCTGTCTCCTCCCTCCTCCTCCCTCCTCTTCCCTCCTCCACCTCCCTCTTCCTCCTCCCTCCTACATTTACCCAAGACAGACAGACAGTCAGACAGATAGTCGGGAACGGGATCTTATATGACTACTTATATAATTTAAATGAGATGCTCTCCACCATGGGCTGGGCCGGGTCAGACAGACAGACAGATAGATAGATAGATAGACTAGACAGACAGACAGACAGACAGACAGACAGACAGACAGACAGACAGACAGTCGGGAACGGGAACTTATATGACTACTTATATGAATTAAATGAGATGCTCCCCACCAGGAGTTGGGCGATGCCGGGCCGGGTCAGACAGACAGACAGATAGATAGTCGGAACGGGAACTTATATGACTACTTATATGAATTAAATGAGATGCTCCCCATCAGGGTCTGGGCGAAGACGGGCCGGGTCAGACAGACAGACAGACAGACAGACAGACAGACAGACAGACAGACAGACAGACAGACAGACAGACAGACAGATAGTCGCTGCTTGTTTTAAGTAGGTGTGTATTGTACAATCCATAATTCTTTCTCTCGGCTTTCTTCCCATCATCATCATCATCATCATCATCGTGTGCCATTCTGGTAAGCGTGGGCGGTCATGTTTCGCCATCTCACTCGATCACCAGAGTCGGGGATCAGCTCAGTATTCTTGTCTTGACCAAGTCATCTAGGTATTTACTTCTCTGCCTTCCCCTTGTTCTTTCCCCTCAATCTTGCCAGTTGTCACCAACTTCTTTAATTTATTTCTTCTCTTAACGTGCCCAAAAAATGGTGACTATAGCTTTCCATTTTTATGTTGTCCTCTTACCTCTATTTCTTTTTACTTCTGTGAGCACCAAACAATACACACTTCTTTCTCCCCATTAGCTGCGTTCACTATTACTATAACTAGTCTTTGTATTATATTCTAATTATGAAAGTAAGGAAATAGAATCTACTGATAAAATTTGGCCCTTCCTAGGCAAGTAGTCCCTGTCCGCATCCCCAACCAGCCATCTTTCTTCCATGAGTGAATCGACAAAAAGGGAACATTGCAACTGCACAGAATGGAAAAGTAATTAGTTATGGTAAACTGGGAAACCTTGAAAATAAGAATGAAACATTCGCGCTACATCTGCAACAGGGGGAAGGGGGAGAGACGAGGGAAGCGACATTACGAGTAAAAAACAAAATCCCGCCATATTACTTCCACCAATCGTCGTCGCGGAGCTAAAGCAGATGTCTACAGACTCATTGAGGAAATGCGCCAATCTGCCGGTGTAGACACAACAAGTCACAGTTACGGCATTTGTTCTTTCTTACTAAGAGAATATTCTTACTAAGAGAATGGGTTTTACATGGCAGTAAATCTTATCATAGTTGTCGGCGTGGCCGATAGGATAAGTGCGCTCACTCTTCAACTTCTGGTGCACTGATGTTGGAATAGACTGTTCAGTCTGAACACCAGCAATAAGTGGACTTAATCGCTGATTTCTCATTCAGAAAGCAGTGGCAAAGTACTAAAAGTAAAAAATCGCCTAGAAAATTAACCAGAGGTTAATCGCAATGTAATGCAAAAGGACATGCAGTGTGTGTGTGTGTGTGACTGTGTGTGGGATCGTGCGTGCGTGCGTGCATGTGGAGGTGCGAGTGGGTGCGTGCCTGCATGCGAGCGTGTGCGTGTGCGTGTGTGCGTGTGGTGTGTGTGTGTGTGAGAGAGAGAGGAGAGAGAGAGAGAGAGAGAGAGAGAGAGAGAGAGAGAGAGAGAGAGAGAGAGAGAGAGAGAGAGCTATCGACATCCCGGCACATTCGGTATTCCCAAGTGTGCCCAGTCCTCTAATGCAGCAGTCATCTCAGAGTATCTCTACTCACTGTTCCCATGAGAAGGTGGTTGTGTTTTAAACTAATTCAGAATAATTGTCTGTTTTAAAGTTACCCAGAAAGGTGTGTACAACTAAAACAAACGTTGACCAGGGGGTGGACTCTGTTTTGTTCGTCGAATCAATACAATTTGGATCGTTTATTAACTTTCTTATGTTTTATTTTGCGCTCGCCCGCTTTGAACTCAAACGGTGTCCATATACACTATTTATAGTAGTGATGGACTTAATTTTGCGTGTGGATTAGCTTTCCCTATTAACAGTGTCCCTCGCCATCAGGCGAACCCACTCCGACTTTAGAGGTTCTTGTAATTTACGTCCCCAAGTCAAGGACTATAAGTCAACATTTTAGTCCAGCTGTCCAATGTAGGGGTTGAACCACGTACCTCGGCATCAGCACAACGGATGTTTAAGAGCACACGTTCTTACCCATTCGGCCCTGCGGACCTACACTTTATAATCTGAGGACCATCAAACATTCCAGCTTTAAGTTTGTCTATGCTCATTTCCGACAACTTTCTGCATCTTTGTTCAACGCTTTTACACACTGCTTCATCAAGCCGAACTTTATATGTAATGTTGGCAGCAAAACTCTTTTTCAATCAATGAAAGGCTTGATGTAATGTCCCACGGTGACGATTCATCATATTCTCGAATATGAAAACTGTCATCTACTGCTTGTCTATAGTACCTTGCGGTGTAACCCAGGTGGGTCTTGAGTCTGAGTACAGTCGCTACGAATTGTGCAGGTTAGGGATTTTCTCTTCGCCTCCGACAGAAAAAATCCACACCTTACCGAGGATTCTAACCCGAGTCTCCCAAAGAAGAACCCAGCATTCTTGCCACTCGGCAGATCGCTATAAAAACTCTAAATTTATCATGTATAAAAACTCTAAAATGCGCATGTATAAAACCTACCAACAATATATTATGTAAAGTAAGTAACAGACTCTTTTCAACACATTGAGGCTTATTGGGTATATGGTGCTGCCTCCATGTTGTTATAGACCAATCGGCACTCGATGTGTGATGCAGTTAATATTACGCCCCGCCGCCTGAACTACCCTGGTTAAGAGTGGGTCGAACTAAAAGCCCACGTCATTGTGAAAATAAAAACCGCTGTTGAGTACACGACCACAGGCCCAGCAGGCAAGTATCCTAGTCACTGCGCCACCACGGCTTCCTGGTATTGCTTGCTTGCTGGCTGTGAACTCCAGCGCGAAGTCCTGTATGTCGGATGAAGACACCCTGTTGTCCAACACCAGATGATGTCATACCGGACTGAGGTTTGCGTGAGTATCCGTTGTCCCATGTGAGGCTTATTGGTGTGCAGACTGGTGGCTCCTCGCCGTGCAGGCAGATACTCTCCGGCTTCGGAAGAATCAACGATCCTACTACGTTAGCCAGGACCCCGAAGGGACCTGTTGCCCAGGACGCACGGCAAGGACGTGTTAATAGGTCTTGACCTGTATAAAACCTAGCCCTGATGCCTTGGAAACACCTCTGAGTTGATAGCGGCAGGGTTCTGCTCTCTGCACCGTCTGTCGAGTGTGATAATGCAGGAGAAAATGCACTTAAAAGCTGGAGGCACGGCACCCATTCCTTGCCGGGGTTGATACTGCAGACATGTATGACGACATCTTCCGCCCGACCTCTGATTCCTGATATACTATGTAATGCATACACATTCATTGATACTTAACGTATCAAGAAGAGGGACAATCAGAAATGATTAAATCAGGACTAAATTGGGGGTAATAACTGATCTAGATTTCATTAGAAAACAGCAAATGAAATGGTCTGGCCAGATACTAGGCTACCAACTGACAGTATACCACAAGCTATGATGTACAAATCAAACGCAACCTGAAGAAGAGGCCGACTATGTAAACGATGGATAGGGGGAATTACAGAGACCATGGGAATCTCGATATGTGAAGCCCATAACCGGGCACACTCCCGCTGTTTATACTTCACCTCGACACCGTAAGGTACAAGAGGAACAAGATGAGATGAGATGATGAGACATAGCCGCGCTGTAGCTTAAGGGAAGTGAGCTCGTTTCACAATTTCCGGACACAACAAGTCGATGGTTTAAAATCAGCTGCGGGCGACTTGGAAGCAGACCACTTTGCGTTTATTTTGTTGATATGAACAGACGGTTGTTCAAAATGCAATGAATGGTAAATTAGCTAGTTAGTTGCATATCCTTTACAGGACGTTGCAGTCAACACCATCATTTTTTGCTGTTGTGATCTCTTGGCAAGGTTACTTTCAGTAGATTGCCACTGCTTTCTAAATGACCGGCACCCATACCATTTTGTAAAAAACCAACGTCAGTAACACTTCGCCATGGAGTGGGCATAATGGTAAACTATTGAACGTAAAAATTGCCCCATGCATGAGTCAAAAAAAAATTGCTGTATTTGATTGCCGTATCTGTAAAGGGCAAGCAACTAACTTTGAAAAGACAACACATGCACATCTTTTTCAGCTATCAAGGGGAAACGATCGCATTAATTTGTTGAGAACAAATCTATCAGTATAGTATGTCCCACAAAGAATGCCTTCATTCACGATCAATTATTTTGAAAACTGCCTGTTGCATCGCTATGAAATTTTTCCAGCCGTCTTATATTTACCCCCACCCAAGGAATATGTCTTTGATAGGTCCAAAAACAACTTAAATCATCGAAAGCGGCGACATTCCTTTGGTGTTTTGCTGAACAACTAGTGATTTCTCGCTAACAAATTTATGTTTACAGTAATGTGAGACCCGCCAATTCAGATGACACACAAAGGCGTATCCGGATTCGTATGGGAGTGAGTGCAATGAAAGAACTAGCTTAAAATCGACAGGGTCGGCTGCATTGCACCGGGTTTTTATCCCATATGGCTCAGTTTCTTTCCGAAGCGCGGAAAGCGTCGCACAAAGCACGAACTCCGTAGCTCCAGCGACGACCCTCGAGAGTCTCCGAAAAAATGCACTCGTGAATTGAAGGACGCGGACCGGAATCGAACATACAACCTTCGGAGCCAGAGTCAGACGGCTTGACCACTTCACCACGGAGAATCCCGAGAGGGGTGCAATGTGTAATATTAGTAAAGACATAGAATTTACACAGGCACGGGGTAAATAATTTGTAAATTAACAGGAAAGTTGAAGGAATATATTTCTTACCTTATTTTTCATTTCCTTCTTGTTTCTTCAGCTGCTGGTTAATAAAGTGTACACAAGTATTCATGTTAGCTTTTTATATTGAGTTCGTGAAAGCTTCCAAATAGCTGTGCGTTAATGTGCGTATGGAGTGACCAGAAATGATACCGCAATTTAGTCATCATGTTTCCATTTTTAAGGATCTGTTCAGCTGCCTGTGTAGTTTGTTCACACGTACACATGGGTGACAGACCCGCTTTGAGTCTTCGTGAAAGACTGTCTACTCTGCTGTTTACCGTTCAGAGACGGAACATGATTACTTGTTTTGCGCTATGAAAATAGTTGTCAGTGTCTCTGTAGTGGGCTTTCTTCTTAACGACCAAGATGTTGATCCTCTTTTCATTGAATTTTATAGATTGATTCGTATGCACGTGTGTTGTCCCCTAATTTGACATCGTGTTTGCTCTCACGTTTCTTGTTATGCCACAATATGTCAGTTTCCACCGCAATATAACTCTTCTGTTGGTATTCATTGCGTTTAGTGTGTGTGTGTGTGTGTGTGTGTGTGTGTGTGTGTGTGTGTGTGTGTGTGTGTTAGTGTGTGTGTGTTTCAATACAGTTGTTTGTCACCGCTGACGGCTTGCGGAATTGAAAATTCATCACTATGGAATACAAATTGTTGCCATTGACATTATGCTGATGCTGTAATGATTAGGGCCTGCAATTCGTCTGAATAGTTGGAGCAAAATATCCCAGACCTTAATCTGTGTCGGACGATTCCAGTAGGTTGATGATTGTTCTCGGTTGCATAAAATACAATAATTCCTTTCTCCAATAGTCCTCTTCGTCTTTCAACACATGGTCCTCACATTTTTTCCAGTAACTTTTATCAATATTTAATAGCGCGGACTGGTTGACAGACAGACAGACAGACAGACAGACAGACAGACAGACAGACACAGAAAGACAGACAGACAGACAGACAGACAGACAGACAGACAGACAGACAGACAGAAAGGTAGGTTGGTAGGTAGGAAGGTAGGTAGGTAGGCAGAACAATAGGTTGCTGGCTCGGTGGGTGGGTGGGTGGGTAGGTAGGTAAGTAGATAGGTAGATAGATAGATAGATAGATAGATAGATAGATAGATAGATAGATAGATAGATAGATAGATAGATAGATAGATAGATAGATAGATAGATAGATAGATAGATAGATAGATAGATAAATAGATAGATAGATAGAGAGAGAGACAGACAAACAGATAGACACACGGACGGACGGACGGAAGGATAGATAGATAGATAGATAGATAGATAGATAGATAGATATATAGATAGATAGATAGATAGATAGATAGATAGATAGATAGATAGATAGATAGATAGATAGATAGATAGACGGACGGACAGACAGACAGACAAACAGACAGGTAGGTAGGTAGGTAGGTAGAAAAGATAGATAGATAGATAGATAGATAGATAGATAGATAGATAGATAGATAGATAGATAGATAGATAGATAGATAGATAGATAGATAGATAGATCCTAGCCAGGAGCCGGGCCGAGTCAGCTAGTTTATTTATATAATCACGTTTCATGAAAGAACCCCAATTGGAGACACCTCTGAACAAACCCATTTAACTTCGCGCTGTTTGTGCCAAAAGAAAACCGCGAGTCAATTTTGAAAAGAGCGGGGGGGGGGGGGGGGGGGGTCTTGCTGAAGCTGTAATACTTTTAAAATGATGGTATTAATGCCGGAACCGTAAATTATATACCGCATATAAACAAACATTGAAATCTGCTGTACAATCTCCAGAACAAAATATTTTTTGTTGGGTGGACATAATGATAAGGTTATATGCTAAATCTCATCATTTTTCCTCAGTCGGTTACTGAGATATTGAATTTTATATTGAGGCAACAAACACAAAAAACACACTATAAATATATCTAATTGTTAGCAATTCATATCAAAGTATGAGGTGGGGTGGTTAATTGTCTCTAAATTTTGTGTGGCCTACGGAGGCCAGTAAATTTTTTTTATTATTATTATTTTTTTTTTGGTAAAAAGTTTATTATATACAAAAACAGTGTCTTTTTACATCAGCAAATACAGCATATACATTCATACACGTGTGGCAACATTATATTCTTGGCATGGTGTAACTACATACATATTACCTGTTGACGATGGTGGTTAAGTAATCATTCGCTCCCATGCATAATAAACCATTTAATAGGAAACCTTTCACACTTCAGGCATTCTCATTCGCACTTATGTGTCAACAATATTGCTGCATCACTTTTGTTTCCTGTTTGTGGCCTTTGGAGGCCAGTAAAAAAACTAAGTTTTTTTTTTTTTTTAAATTCATGTTTTCCTTTAAAATTCCGAATACAACAAATGCATTAATATACACATATGCGATAATATTACATTTATGGCATGCTTGTTGTATTATGTACAAAACAGTCTTTTTACATTGCGAATACAGCGTATACATTCATGCACATGTGACATTATATTCTTGGCATGGTGTAGTAATCATTTGCTCCCATGCATACCAAACCATTTAATTGAGACTTTCACACCGCAGGCACCTCATGCAAGCTTAGTTTCATGTAAGCAAGTTCCATAGTATTGCTGAATCACGGTATTCCACTTAATCACAAGTGCGAAGGATTTGTTTGTGGCGGCTTGGGCTGAGACCGGGAAAGATCTCAACAAGAGGGAGAGAGAGAGAGAGAGAGAGAGCTTGGGGTGGGAGAGGAGAGAGAGAGAGAGAGAGAGAGAGAGAGAGAGAGAGAGAGAGAGAGAGAGAGAGAGAGAGAGAGAGAGAGAGAGAGAGAGCGTAAACAGATTGGAATTTATTTAGTTCACTACAAAAGATGGCAAATTTTCCACAACTATAGAGAGTTTACCTGTCTTCCGACCGAGGTCAAACCTCGGTCGACAAGACCACTGACTCACAAAGGGCACTTTCCCATCGTTCTGTCTATGTTGGGCCAATAGACTCAGTAACAAAGAAGGGACATTTATTCAGTTATTTTTGTCCCTTTGTTCCCCAATGATTGGGCTTAGTGGTACACATTCGGAGTATAGAAATATCTGTGAGAGTGTGTGTTTGAACATGTATGTTATGTAGTGTGAACTTGATGGGAGTGGCTCTTGCTTAATCTGCGAATAGCTGGGCTGTTTTCTGTTGAAAAATCTTTATTAGTATGTGTGGGTATATTGTGTGGTGATTGTAGGTGGCCGAGTTTCGACTAGACCATATTATGTTTCTATACTCCGCTAGTGCAACGAGAAGTTTAGTGTGTTTGTCTTTTGTGGCTGTGGGTATTGTATTTAGGAAATCGCTTTGTAAGCGTCAGTTTTCTTGTTTGTGTGTGTTTCTATTAACTGTTGTAGTGCAGCCTTAGTGGCTGTGATTGTTGGGCATTCATAGAAGAGATGGTCCTCTGTTCCCTGAATATTGTGTCTACATAATTTGCATGGGGCTATTTGCTTGGATGTCTGTGCTCTCTCTCTCTCTCTCTCTCTCTGTTGTCGAGGTCATATTATAAATTAGCCTGTATGTTACTTATTTGGATTTCGATGTGATATGTTTGTTGTGTAAGTTAGTGAAGGTGCAGCTATAGTCTTTCATATAATATTTGTATCCTCTTTTGATTCTCAGATGCAGTGGTGAGGCTTGTTGTTTCACTAAATATTTGTATATCTGCTTGGTTGTCTGTTGTATTAAATGTTCATTGCCTTTAATTGCTTGCATACATGTTCTGTAGAAGTGCGGTAGTGTGCCGTAATAGTGCGGTGTTGTTTTGTCTATTTCCGGACAATCAGAAATGATTAAATCAGGACTAAATTGGGGCGTAAAATAGATCTAGATTTCATTAGAAAACAGCAAATGAAATGGTCTGGCCAGATACTAGGCTACCAACTGACAAAATTTACCACAAGCTATGATGTCCCAATCAAACGCAACCTGAAGAAGAGGCCGACTATGTAAACGATGGATAGGGGGAATTACAGAGACCAGGGGAATCTCGATATGTGAAGCTTATAACCGGGCACACTCCCGCTGTTTATACTTCACCTCGACACCGTAAGGTACAAGAGGAACAAGATGAGATGAGATGATGAGACATAGCCGCGCTGTAGCTTAAGGGAAGTGAGCTCGTTTCACAATTTCCGGACACAACAAGTCGATGGTTTAAAATCAGCTGCGGGCGACTTGGAAGCAGACCACTTTGCGTTTATTTGTTGATATGAAGCAGACGGTTGTTCAAAATGCAATGAATAGTAAATAAGCTAGTAAGTTGCATATCCTTTACAGGACGTTGCAGTCACACCATCATTTTTTGCTGTTGTGATCTCTTGGCAAGGTTACTTTCAGTAGATTGCCACTGCTTTCTAAATGACCAGCACCCATACCATTTTGTAAAAAATCAACGTCCGTAACACTTCGCCATGGATGTGGCATAATGGTAAACTATTGAACGTAAAAATTGCCCCATGCATGAGTCAAAAAAAAAATTGCTGTATTTGATTGCCGTATACTGTAAAGGGCAAGCAACTAACTTTGAAAAAGACAACACATGCACATCTTTTTCAGCTATCAAAGGGAAACGATCGCATTAATTTGTTGAGAACAAATCTATCAGTATAGTATGTCCCACAAAGAATGCCTTCATTCACGATCAATTATTTTGAAAACTGCCTGTTGCATCGCTATGACATTTTTCCAGCCGTCCTTATATTTACCCCCACCCAAGGAATATGTCTTTGATAGGTCCAAAAACAACTTAAATCATCGAAAGCGGCGACATTCCTTTGTGTTTTGCTGAACAACTAGTGATTTCTCGCTAACAAATTTATGTTTACAGTAATGTGAGACCCGCCAATTCAGATGACACACAAAGGCGTATCCGGATTCGTATGGGAGTGAGTGCAATGAAAGAACTAGCTTAAAATCGACAGGGTCGGCTGCATTGCACCGGGTTTTTTTTAATCCCATATGGCTCAGTTTCTTTCCGCAGAGCGGAAAGCGTCGCACAAAGCACGAACTCCGTAGCTCCAGCGACGACCCTCGAGAGTCTCCGAAAAAAATGCACTCGTGAAATGAAGGACGCGGACCGGAATCGAACATACAACCTTCGGAGCCAGAGTCAGACGGCTTGACCACTTCACCACGGAGAATCCCGAGAGGGGTGCAATGTGTAATATTAGTAAAGACATAGAATTGACAGCAGGCACGGGGTAAATAATTTGTAAATTAACAGGAAAGTTGAAGGAATATATTTCTTACCTTATTTTTCATTTCCTTCTTGTTTCTTCAGCTGCTGGTTAATAAAGTGTACACAAGTATTCATGTTAGCTTTTTATATTGAGTTCGTGAAAGCTTCCAAATAGCTGTGGCGTTAATGTGCGTATGGAGTGACCAGAAATGATACCGCAATTTAGTCATCATGTTTCCATTTTAAAGGATCTGTTCATGCTGTCTGTGTAGTTTGTTCACACGTATACATGGGTGACAGACCCGCTTTGAGTCTTCGTGAAAGACTGTCTACTCTGCTGTTTACCGTTCAGAGACGGAACATGATTACTGTTTTGCGACTATGAAAAATAGTTGTCAGTGTCTCTGTAGTGGGCTTTCTTCTTAACGACCAAGATGTTGGTCCTCTTTCATTGAAGTTTATAGATTGATTCGTATGCACGTGTGTTGTCCCCTAATTTGACATCGTGTTGCTCTCACGTTTCTTGTTATGCCACAATATGTCATTTTCCACCGCAATAAAACTCTTCTTTTGGTATTCAATGCGTTTAGTGTGTGTGTGTGTGTGTTTGTTGTGTGGGGTGTGTGTGTGTGTGTGTGTGTGTGTGTGTGTGTGTTTCAATACAGTTGTTTGTCACCGCTGAGGGCTTGCGGAATTGAAAATTCATCACTAGGGAATACAAATTGTTGCCTTTGCCATTATGCTGATGCTGTAATGTTTGGGGCCTGCAATTCGTCTGAATAGTTGGAGCAAAATATCCCAGACCTTAATTGTGTCGGACGATTCCAGTAGGTTGATGATTGTTCTCGGTTGCATAAAATACAAAAATCCTTTCTCCAATAGTCCTCTTCGTCTTTCAACACATGGTCCTCACATTTTTCCAGTAACTTTTATCAATATTTAATAGGCGGGCTGGTTTACAGACAGACAGACAGCAGACAAAACAGACAGACACAGACAGACAGCCGACAGACTGACGAAAGGTAGGTTGGTAGGTAGGAAGGTAGGTAGGTAGACAGAACAATAGGTTGCTGGCTGGCTGGGTGGGTGGGTGAGTGGGGGGTGGGGGGTAGGTAAGTAGATAGATAGATAGATAGATAGATAGATAGATAGGATAGATAGATAGATAATAGATAGATAGATAGATAGATAGATAGATAGATAGATAGATAGATAGAGTAGATAGATAGATAGATAGATAGAAGATAGAAGAAGAAGATAGATAGACAAGATAGATAGGACGGAAAAGAAGGGGGAATAGAAGATAGATAGATAGATAGATAGATAGATAGATAGATAGATAATAGATAGATAGATAGATAGATAGACAGATTTACGGACGAACGGACGGGCAGACAAACAGACAGGTAGGTAGGTAGGAGTAGATAAGGGTAGAAAAAGATAGTTTGATAGATAGATAGATAGATAGATAAAATAGATAGATAGATAGATAGATAGATAGATAGATAGTAGATAGATAGATAGATCCTAGCAAAGGGGCCGGGCCCGAGTCAGCTAAATTTTTTGTTTTAATCACGTTTCATGAAAGAACCCCAATTGGAGACACTATGAACAAACCCATTTAATTTCCCCTGTTTGTGCCAAAAGAAAACCGCGAGTCAATTTTGAAAAGAGCGGGGGGGGGGGGGGGTTTGCTGAAGCTGTAATACTTTAAAATGATGGTTTTAATGCCGGAACCGTAAATTATATCCCGCATAAAAACAAACATTGAAATCTGCTGTACAATTCCAGAACAAATTTTTTTTGTTGGGTGGACATAATGATAAGGTTTATATGCTAATCTCATCTTTTTTTCCTCAGTGGTTACTGAGATATTAAATTTTTATTTTGAGGCAACAAACAAAAAAAAAACCACTATAAATATATTAATTTTTAGCAATTCATATCAAAGTATGAGGGGGGTGGTTAATTGTCTCTAAATTTGTGTTGCCCTGGAGGCCCGTAAAAAAATTTTTTTTTTATTATTTTGTTGGTAAAAAGTTTATTATTACAAAACAGTGTCTTTTTACATCAGCAAATACAGCATATACATTCATTCAGGTGGCAACTTATATTCTTGGCATGGTGTAATTTTCATACATATTACCGTTACGATGGTGGTTAAGTAATCTTGCTCCCATGCATAATAAACCCTTTAATAGAAAAACCCTTTTACACTTCAGACATTCTCATTCGCACTTAGTGTCAACAATATGCGCATCACTTTTGTTTCCTGTTTGTGGCCTTAGGAGGCCAGTAAAAAAAAAGTGTTTTTTTTTTTTTTTTTTAAATTCATTTTTCCTTTAAAATTCCGAATACAACAAATGCATTAATATACACATATGCGATAATATTAAATTTATGGCATGCTTGTTGTATTATGTTCAAAACAGTCTTCTTACATTGCGAATACAGCGTATACATTCATGCACATGTGACATTATATTCTTGGCATGGTGTAGTAATCATTTGCTCCCATGCATACCAAACCTTTTAATTGAGATTTTCACACCGCAGGCACCTCATGCAAGCTTAGTTTCATGTAAGCAATTTCCCTAGTATTGCTGAATCACGGTATTCCACTTAATCACAAGTGCGAAGGATTTGTTTGTGGCGGCCCGGGCTGAGACCGGGGAAAAATCTCAACAAAGAGGGAGAGAGAGAGAGCTTGGGGTGGGGAGGGGGAGAGAGAGGGGAGAGAGAGAGAGAGAGAGAGAGAGAGAGAGAGAGAGAGAGAGAGAGAGCGCGTAAACAGATTGGAATTTATTTAGTTCACTAAAAAGATGGCAAATTCCCCAACTATAGAGAGTTTACCTGTCTTCCGACCGAGGTCAAACCCCGGTCGACAAGACCACTGACTCACAAAGGGCACTTTCCCATCGTTCTGTCTAGGGTTTGGGGCCCAAAAGACTCAGTAACAAAGAAGGGACATTTTTTCAGTTATTTTTTGGGCCCCTTTTTTCCCCAATGGTTGGGCTTAGTGGTACACATTCGGAGTATAGAAATATCTTGAGAGTGTTTTTGAAAATTTGTATGAGTGTGAACTTGATGGGAGTGGCTCTTTCTTAATCTGCGAATAGCTGGGCTGTTTTTTGTTGAAAAAACTTTACTAGTATGTGTGGGTATATTGTGTATGATTGTAGGGGCCGAGTTTTGACTAGACCATATTATATTTCTATACTCCGCTAGTGCAACGAGAAGTTTAGTGTGTTTGTCTTTTGTGGCTGTGGGTATTGTATTTAGGAAAAATCGCTTTGTAAGCGTCAGTTTTCTTGTTTGTTTTTTTTTCTATTAACTGTTGTAATGCAGTCTTAGTGGCTGTGATTGTTGGGCATTCATAGAAGAGATGGTCCTCTGTTCCCTGAATATTGGTCTACATAATTTTCATGGGGCTATTTGCTTGGATTTTGTGTCTCTCTCTCTCTCTTTCGGGGGGCATATTATAAATTAGCCTGTATGTTATTTTTTGGATTTCGATTTATATGTTTTTTGTGTAAGTTAGTGAAAGGGGCAGCTATAGTCTTTTATATAATATTGTATCCTCTTTGATTCTCAGATGCAGTGGTGGGGTTGTTGTTTCACTAAATATTTTATATCTGCTTGGTTGTCTGTTGTATTAAAAGTTCATTTCCTTTAATGCTTGCATACATGTTCTGTAGAAGTGCGGTAGTGTGCCGTAATAGTGCGGTGTTGTTTTG